>JAQMWT010000043.1:0-90267 GCA_029834535.1 Chrysophaeum taylorii | reverse complement strand
CTTTTTCGGTGTACTTCGTTGATTACGTATTGCTAGCCATCTGCTTACAAAAGAGCTCCTGCTGTTTTCCTCCTAGAGGCAAGCGCCAAGAAACTATGGGCTCCAAGTGGACTAACCATCGTAACGGCGTCCTGAGCAGCGGCGTCCAAACGTAGTTATGATAACCCCATCGAATATCAATGCACGTCCGCCAACGGCGCATGGCAAGAAAAGCCAAAGCATCATCTTGACGAATATTCGGCCAACTGTCATTGACCAGCTGATCATTGAGCTGACGCAAGTCAACTGCAGCACGAAAAGCATTCGACGTCCCGGCCTCTGCTCCCTTCTTAGGCAGCATCAGTACAGGGAATCCCCACGGAGAGTTCGCCGGTCGGATGACTCCATCGCGACACCACTCAGTGATCTGCTTTCTGAGACACTCGAGCTTTGCTGGCGTCAACCTATAAGGCGTCATCTTGATCGGTCGTGGGTTTGCGTCTTTAAATCGTAGAGAAACCGGTGGCGAGTCCACGGGTCTCATAATCGGATCAAAGAAAGCCCACGCGTATTGCACGCAATGGCTCAACATCATCTTCGCATCATCATCCAGATGCGGGTTGTCGGGAATTCCTAGATCTCGAACAACCTTTTCAACTTCTTCCTTCGTCGGAATTACGACTTTCGTCGCATCATTGTCCTTGACGTGCTCGGGAATCTGCGGTAACGGTACACCGTCCGCATCGCGCGGCGCATCCTTCCATGGCACATCGAACTTTTCTTCGTATTTGAACCTCACCTCAGGGTGGCTCTTATTGATCTTTTCACCTTTGACGCGCACATTCGGCTCGCGCCTTACTTTCGGCTCCTGTTCAGGTTCAGGATCCGGCGGAACGTCCACTTTCGATTGTCGGGGGGGGGGGGCAGCAGAAAAAGCATGAGCCGTCCCCGGCGCATCTGTTGGAAGCGGAAGCATAGGAACTTCTGGCGGTTCCCATTTAGTGGGATCCTGGAGATCATCTTTTGACACCCACTTAACGACACGAGTACGCGTATTTAACAGCGGAATCTCTACGTGACGAAAGGTGGTGTCGGAGATTCGCAAATACTGCTCAAAGGATCGATCTGTCGGGCTCAACGCGGTCGGCAGAACTTCACCACTTTGGCGGAAATCTCTGGTGACGGAGTTGTGCAGATCGACTGCTAAAATCGCAAGAGTGTCTGGAGGGACGACAGACGCTAAATGTTTGAACGAATCTGTCTTAGACAAGCTAGCCCAATCATGATCCACCGGCATCGTGAGTTCTCGGCCGTCATCTCGAGAGTCAAAGGCTGAGTGTCCGAGCGATGCGGTCCCAGACGAAGAGGAACTCGCGTAACGGTGTAAGCCGTGTCTGTTGCTTCTCGGGACGAGCCAAGATTATTCAGCTGGAGAAGGTGGCGTTCATGAGCATAACCTAAAGCTGCAGCAAATTTTTGTTGCATGTTCACACATGTCTTCGGAGCCTCTTGCAAGTGCAGTGGGCGACTGGAAACCAAGAATCGCACGCGAGAGCTCATCAGAGTGGGCGTGATATCACGAAAATTGACGACGTACACGTAAGGGTGTAAGCGCGCTATATAAGAAATAATGGACGCCTCCTGTTCAATCAGCCACATCATGAAGCCAGCCATTTTGCACAGCTTCATCGTCCAGTTAGTGGCCGTAACACCCTTGTCAACATCTCTGGATGTCAAGTTGCAGAGTGCTGAATGAACGCAGGGTGGAGACGCTATACACATCGACGATGACCATTCCGCTTCAGGCAAATAAGCCTGGATCAGTCGGAGGGTCGAGTCATATCGTCCGCAGAGCGTGTGCTGAACCACAGGTATCTTCGGAAAATTCTTCTGATGAACCTTGTTGGCAGCTGTTGAAGAGTCAAGAGCAAGGACGACTCGAAACGACGTCCCGCACAACTCGTTCGCTCGTTGCAGTCCTAAAGTACTTCCTCCGGCGCCGCCGAAGAGCATCACAACCTTGCGATACGTGATCGGCACCCAGTGGACCTTTTCAAACCTTCGGCGAATCTCGCATTCTGCAACTTCTCGGCATTTCTTTTCCTCCTCGTCAGTTCGTCGGTCGAAATCGTCGTTATCGAGCGATTCTTGACGAGAATTCTTCTTCTTATAGGCAGAAGGAGACGCCTTCTGCACCGAGCTCAAAAGCATCGGTTCGGGAGCCGCATCGCCTTGAGTCAGATGGCTTGCGACCGAAACAGTAAATGATACACTAGCCTTGTTAGATTCGGCTTCACCATTCTTCGTTAAATCGTCGACCGTCTCAGCATTCAGCTCGTCATCAAAACGAACAATATCGCCCAAAGCAAGGACTTCACCTTGAGTGATCACGGTCGGCACATCTTGGGTAGAGGATATCGCCACTCGAGTTGCGAACTTATCATGATCCTCATGAGAAGAACACATTCCATCGACTACCCCGAGTTGCTCGTACCCAGAAGACGTAGCAACGAAAACATGCCCGTTTTCCATGGGCTCTGAAAGAGCGACTGGCACGCAGTAGGTGCGCCCAGGCTCGACCTTCATCGTGCGCGCAGCATAGGCTATCACTTCATAGGCATCGCTGTTCGAACTTTGAGAAGGCATAACTGGAGGGACTCCCCAAGTCGTCGAAGCTCCCGCTCGTTTCGGCGGTGGACGCTGGAGGTCTTCAATCTTGCACAAGCGAGCGTAGACTCGGTTCTCAACTGTGCTCTGGCTCTTTTGCATCGCATGGTGCTGTTGCCCATAAACCTGAACTACCACGGGATTGCTCTCGTCATAAGTTGTTCTGAACGTCAAAATCGGAGAATCGACTCGTCGATCCTGCACTTTTAACTTCTTGCGCCCATAAGCGACTTGTGTGCGGAGAAACGCAATGCGATTTCGCGGGTAGTCCACTATGGCTCCAAACACCCGAATATCGCGCGCTCCCAGCAAAAATAGATGATTAGTATCGGCCACAATAGCAACAACGGGAACGGCCACGTCGTCCGCAAGCGCAATCCGCAATGCGACCCATTTGTGGATAGTCGTCTTATTCAATCCTGACCCGTACAGTGTGCGCTCGACTGGAAGATCGCCCCGGTCAAGGATGATGCTATCCTTTTCCAGTTTTTCAACCATCCCACGACAAATATAAGAGACATCAGCCATTCCATCCACGCCTAAAGTCGTTGCGAACTTCGGCCCGTCTCGTCGTCTATAAATATGACCAACTATAAACGTGAGGGTACCAGGGTCCAGGCAGCCGATGGTGATGAGGTCTTGCTCGATCTTTTCCCCATCGCTCGGCGACAGTGCAGTGTGATGACATCGTATCTCCGGTTTCGCATCGCCCGGAATCTGCATCGTCACCGCTGCTATATCTGGCGTTCTACATCTCGCCGCTGAGTCTATATTGGCGCTCGCCGCTTCGGCTGCTTCTTCATTCCCCAGTTTCGCTGACAACAAATTCTGACACTTCTCAATCGGAGGCACATATATCTCCTCCTTTATCTCTTCGGGTAATCGTCGTTTCTCGTCCATCAAATCGGACATTCCCGTCAACTTCTCCTCCATCGGCGCCGCTGTGGTCTGCTCTGCTGCGACCAAAACTGTATCGGCTAGAACATCGGCTAAAACGGCTAAAACGGTCTCGGGGGGGCCCGCAGGAAAAGAAGGCGTCGTCCCCGACGTCAACTCAAAAGGTCTAACGTCATCATCATGAACTGCCCTGCAAGACATGCACATTGACGAATGGGGGGACACTGGAACCTGCGGCATGGGTTCGTCGGTCTCCGAATCTGAGTCTTCCCAGTAGTACGGAGAATCCAAAGTAGCATCGGATATTGCTTCCACATACAACGTAGAAGGCCACCGAACGACCCGAGCGTTGGTGGTATTTTGCTCCTGTTGCAAACGATGGCTGCTCGTTACAGCGACATCGGCAACATCATCAGAGACTCGGGCAGGGAGCGCCGTCAGGTAAAAGACAACCCCCGACATTGGCGGCGCGTCGCATAAAGATTGGAACGCGAAAGTTGCGCTCGAATGTCCCAAACTATCCTGATATCTGCCTCCGTCATACTCGTCATCGTAATGTCGATGACGTCGGCGCCGGCGCGAATTGCGACTAGAGCTCCGGTGACGGCAAGGACTCGGGCTGCTTTGAGCAGTATGGGCTTTTCGATCAGGGCTCTGGCTTCGATGTCGGCGCGACGATCTTCTAGAAGGTGATCGTCCGTCTCGCTGTCGTGTAGAGAACGACGTAGTATCCTTGATGCCTCTGACCTCGCTCACCATGGTCGCCATTGTGGTTCCAAGATCGGTGAGGGCCGTTTGAATTTCATTAGAAGGCTCCGATCCGTGCGTGGCGTTCGCATGAGATGCATCATCACGCTTCGCCCAATCGGACCGCGATATGGGCTGCTTCTTCTGCTTACGAACTCGCTTCCACATCGCACAGTAGTAACGATCCGGATCGCGGTTGCAAACTACGCGATTTCCGTGTTCATCTTCATCATGCGTGGTCCAGAAGAACCCACAGTGCGGGCACGTTCTCTTGCCCCACAAAAAAGGATCTCGTAAGATCAGCGGATCCGCATTCCCAGACGGTTTATCCGCATCTTGCTTGGCAAAACGCTCAGCTAATCGTTCATTTTCGCGACGTCTCTGCTCGAGGTCTTCACGAAGTCGACTTCGGGCAGCAGATCCGCGCTCAATAGTAACACGCTCGCCACGGTCCGGAGTCGTTGGACTCAACGGCGAAAAAATGGCAGTATCCGGAGGCACATCAGGGGGCACGTCAGCAACGTCGACTGCCTCGGCCTCTCTTAATTCACCTTCCTCGCGGCCTATCTCAGGGGCGGCGGGAAGAACTGGAGGAGATTCTTCCTCACGCACGTCTGCGTTTATCTCCATACTGTATCAAATATCGATCAAGAATCTCGAAACACGTCCGGATCCGATCACTCGAAGTAATTCACGTTGATTCCAACAACGCTATCTGTCGCTGTAAAAACAGCACTCGCGGAATTCCCAATCCGCTGGCAATTCAAAAATGCCCGTGGGTAGCGATCCCACTCGCTAAACAGCTTCCACCGTTCAGCTATACCAAAATCAATCCCCGGGAGAATGCGCTGCGATTTCCAACTCGCACGCGTGTTCGTCGTCACTCGGATCGTACCGAACACAAACAACGCTCGCGTATATTCTCAACGCAAACCGGTCCAATGGAACTCCGTGTGCTTGATCAGGGCGCACGTACAAATCCGGACCACGTAATACAACGCGTACGGCAGCACTCGCTCGTCGGCGACCGATGTAGTCGCACGATCTCGTGTACTCCACCACGTATGGCGGCACAGAAAAACCTTCCCGACCCCCGGGTGACAAAGATGGTACTCACCGACTCGTCCTAGACCTCACTGAACGAGGAAAACACGGACGCGGGGTCGGATAGGCTCGCCACACACCTTGCTCACGCTCACCAAGCCTCTCAACAAGATGGAGAGATGGTATATGATAGCAAGAATACTACAAGGAATACAGCCAGAATGCTTCTCACAAGAGAGAGGTATGATGTCACTAAGAAGATAGGGAAAGGTGTCTTTAAATGTCGACAAGTGCAGGCCAGTAAGTTCACCTACTCCCAATCTCTTACCCCAGTAAGTTCGGCGTAAACCCACTCGTGCTCACACCCACTCACCCCACTCTCCTTTGAGCTCGTCGCTCTCACCCCCGCCAATCCAAGCTGCTTTGATCCGCACGCGCCGCCAACCCTTGAGTTTACTCTAAACACCCCAGTAAGTTCACCTGGTCCCAGTTAGTTCACCTGGTCCCAGTTAGTTCACCTGGGCACTCAGCTCACCTAGTCCCAATCTCTAACCCCAGTAAGTTCACCTGGTCCCAGTAAGTTCACCTACAGTGCGCGTGTAGACGCCGTGAGGGGGCTTATCGGTATTGCGCAGCACGTGTGGGGTAGGGTGGAGTCGTCGACCCAGAAGAGCAAATCCTCGGGGTTGCCGATCGACAGAGAGCCACGTAGAGCTGGACGTGACAGAAGACGGGCTTGGGCAAGAGGACGCCGACCTCGCGGGGCGTCTGGCCCTGGCTCTTGTTGATCGCTTGGCGTAGGCGGGCCTTACGGGATACAGGTTGGAGGAGCCTCGGTGACAACGACACGATCGATCATGTATCCGGTGCCGTTGCAGAGGCCGTGCGACGGGTCGAGGTTGCGAAGACTTTAACCTCGCGATCAAAGTCAGCATGCCGTTGGTTGTCAGGGAGTTGAAAACTCGACTATAAAGAGCGAGGCGTCGTCTTCCGACCCAGCCTAGTCAGCCGAAAAGAACTCCGACGCCTCGTCTCCGGGAAAAAAAGGCCGCGGTCATGCGCGCGTTGTCAGCATCGACAACATTGTTTCGACGGGGCGTGAGAATGGCGCGCTGAAAGAGCCGCCGCGGCTCGTGGAAATAGTCTGCGAGGTCGCCGTAGACGGCTTGGAGGATCACTGTCTGGCTCTCGCGCCTACCTGATCCTTACTCTCGCGCCTACATGATCCTTACCCTAAATCGAGGGACTTCATGCTCCCCACACACACCCCCCCCTCTTAGCAGTCGACATTTAAAGACAGACAGACAGACAAACAAACAGACAAACATCTGTCGATTAGTAGTTAAGACTGCTAAGAGGGGGGGGTGTGTGGGGAGCATGAATGAAGGATGTGGGTGGGTTTGTGGGGTATGAGGGATGTGCCCGACGGGATGTGTCTGGGTTTGTCGAAAGGTGTCCCGTTGAACGGGTATCAAGCCTTGAGAGAGGGGGGGTAAGCCTTAGCGGTCAGGAGTTGCCGCCACACAGCGAAGAAGCTGTCATCGTCCAACGGTCAAATCAACGGCTCTGATAAAAAAGCGTTGTAGCCGATGAACGAAAAGCGGGTCGAGGCGCAGATCTTAGAGGGGTCGCGGCTCGTGGTCCAAGAGCGGCGCGCCCTGCGGGCGATGCGGCTGTTCGCGGGCATGAAGAACGCCGAATCGACCGAGGCTGCGCGCGTCGAGCTCGCGCAGCTTGGCGAGGTGTTCCGTAGCGCCAAGAGACGCGGCGAGACCACCCGCCGGCGCCTCGGGATCGCGCGCGAAAAGCTCGCGGCGATGCCGCAGGCAGCGGACCTCCTCGAGAGCGAGCGACGACGTCTCGCCGCCGAGCGCCGTGTTCTGGAGACCGAGGTCCGGCGCGTGCGGGATTGCGCGCGCCTCGAGAGTGCGGTACGAGCCGTAAAGCGCGAGCTCGCGGACGCGGCCGCGCACCTGCGGCGCCTCGACGAGCAGACGGGAACATGGCGACGGAAGAGCCGACTCCTCGAAGTGCGGCTGGAGCCGCTCAAGGCGCACGTCGACGACCTCCGCTCGAGGGTAATCGAGGGCGACTCGACCCTGTTCGGCAACCTCCTTTTCGATCTCGGTCAGCCGGACCATGACAGAGTGGCCACGACCCGCGCGGACCTCCTCCTGCGCGACGTCTTCGGCGGTGGCGGCGACACGTTTTTTAGCTCCCACCATGACTCCGTCGTCAAGCGCGACGACTTCGTCGCCTTCTACGCGGACCTCGTCTGCCTCAGACTCGCGGCTGCCGCCGCTCCAGCACCCGCGGGAGACTTGTTACGTACTCCTACAACGTAACTACGAGATGTCCGGGAGCTCGTCGTCCCCCTCCTCCTCGTCGTCGTCGTCCTCCGGTACCCCCCGAGGGCCAGGTTGCCCCCAGTCCAGCGTAGATGGCAAGGCCCTCGCGATCGCAGCGATATCGTAGTCGAGGGTGGAAATATTGTGAGGCTGGAGGGCGTCCCTGAGCTTGGCGAGATCTCTTGTTTTGAACGCGGCGAAAACGTCGTCTATTAGAGCGGCTTGCCTCGAACTCGAAAAGCCGTCCGCGCTGAGATTGTCGAGGAAGAGCCTCTCGGCGTCGTCGAATCTGCCGAGACGCAAGTAGAGCACGATTCCCGCGGCCACGAGGCGCCACTTGTCGAGGCCGTCCCTCGACCGTCCTATCGCTCGCGGCATCAAATCGATAGCTTCCTCGTACCGCTTCGTCCGCGCGAACCACAGCACGATCTCGCGCGTCGTGTCCGCGGCTTCGGCGTACCCAAAGGCCTCCCGCAGCACGTCCCCCGCTTCAGCATCCTCGAGCTTTTTTGCACCCCGGACCATCGCCTCGGCGGCTATGTTCGGCTGTCCGGCCATCGCGAAGGCTTCGCCCGCCGCCACCAACATCGCCCGGTCCCCCGACAGGCCCGCGCCCTTTTCGTAGTTCTGCGCGGCCTGGTAGTAGTACTCCGCTGCGACATAGCATTCTCCAGCGCGCCGAAAGCAGTCGCGCGCGAGGTCTGTCGCACCCGCGAACGCGAACTTGTTGGCGGCGAGCGCGAACTTGGGCGCCGCGCTTACGGGGTCCGCCTTCCACATCATCTTCGCCAGCCGGCTCGTCGGGGCTTGCATCAACTTGGTCGCCTCTCCCAGCGCGACATCCCCCTCCTGCCGGGCTCGCGCCTTGGCCATTTCCCGCTCCGAGCCGTTGGGGGGATCGTTGAGGACTACAAGACCAGAATTGGCACTTTATTTCTCCTAAGAAAGGGTATAGCGCAGGTGAGCCCTCCCTGCGTGCCCGCCTCTGATGCCTAAACCGACCCCCTGCACTCACACCTTTATTAGCAGCACCACGATGATAACACACCTATGAAAGAACATTAATGAGAAAGAAGTGGCGACGTTTTTTTTTTTTTGCTCTGTCGGGAGATAAGCGTCCAAACCCCGACAGAGGGCGCGTCTAACTAACAAGGCGCGACTTTCGGCGGTCGCCCGCCGCGTGCGCGGGAAAAGGGTGCCAGCGAAGGAGAAGACGCCAAAGCGCAAGTCGCACGCCAGCGAAATTTGTCCTTGACGAAGTGCGTGACTTGACTGTCGCCATGTGCCGCGCGTCGGCCGCCACGAACAATGGTAGGCTGTCGATGGCGTCGAAGGAGGAGATCAGGCTCACATAAAACGTCACCTCGCGGACCATCGATCGGCTTTTATCGGGCGTTGCACCGGAAGAAGCGGGATTTTGGGGCGTCGCCGCCGAAATGGGGTGTCGGCGTCGAGCGCAAGCCCAGCGAGTGCTACCAAGCTCGCGCCGGCGCCAACCCCCGCTCCCGCCCCGTCTGAGGAGGCAGCCGATCCCTTCGAGGGGGCTGGCTGCAAACTCGAAAGCTAAATAAATCTTTAGCCAATTATTAATAAGTCTGGGCATGTTGCCAGAGTTTCTGATATTCGTAAGATACATCACCTTCCTGGAAACGAAACGAAGTTTTTAATTTTGGTAATTCTAAATAGGGTGGATGTCATTTGGTCATCACGACCTATTTTTGATTAAACAAAAACATCATTTAACCACGCCCTAACTAAACGACTTTTTTTTTTACAAATGACTTTTATTTGTGACCAAACGATACTCTCTTGTCGACAAGCACAAAAAACGTCATTTGGTCAAAAACAAAATTGATGACATTTAATGTCATTTTGACACACTCGTTTAATTAACGTTGGTGGAGATGAGGTGGCAGGACCATAACGGTCGATTGACACAGAATCAACGTGGACCTGGACGTCTTGGCAAAGGAGCTTGCGGCCACCGCGCCCGAAGATGGCGACGACGAGAAGGCAGAGAGGGAGGAGGAGGGGGCGGCGAGCGAGGCGAAAGCGACGCACTTGAAGAAGAAGCGGGGGGAGATCGATATCTCCCTGTGCTAAAGTGGGCCGCAGGGACCAGCTTCAAAGGCCTCGGGGAGCCAAGCGTCTACAAGAAGGTCCTGAACACAACGTTATCCAAGCCCTGTGACGAGCACGGGGGTAGGAACTGCACTGCCAGCAGCAAGTCAAGGGCAAGGGCGTGCGCAGGAGGATCTTCCAAGAGTTGACTCGTTCGGCGACGCCAGGGGCCTCAGATGTACGCTGGAGATCGATGGCGGAGAAGCTCCCCACGGTATATCGACGCCTTTGCACGGCGTCTCGAGACACCGCGCGAGGGGCTCACCGCCATGGTGTATCCAACGTGCGTGCTCTGCCAACTGTTCTCCTGACTTGGCCTGCCTTTACGTCACTGCACAGGGATTGGACCAGCAATTTTCGGTCGAGGCTCTCATGAAGGTCCATCTTCCTTCTCGGCTCCACAATAGGCGTGGATTCTTCTTCGTTGCTTCGTGGATTTGTTTCGCGTGCGTTGTCTGGGACAACCTGAGAATCTTTGCAGTTTGCATTGGTTTGTGACCAGTTAACATTTGCTTGTTTTTTCTAGTCGAAAGAGTTTTTGGCTGCCCTTTGCCCAGTTCTCCGATGCCAGATTGTGCGAGCCCGTTGCCGCTCGAAACCACGACTGTGACTTAGTGTTTGACAATATGCGCAGTAGGCCCGCTATCTGAAGCACCGAGAGGCCGTGGCCAATGGAGCAAGACGCGTAAGCGACTCACACCGCACTGGGATGAGCTGGTAGACGCGTTGGTTTCGGACCTCGACGCGAGTGCGAGTCTGGAAAACAAAAAAGAGAGAGTGTCTCCATTATCATCATTAAGGACGGGCAGGATGATGAGCCTGACGTTGCAGCTGCAACCTACGACGTCGCGGCGAACATCCGCTATGGGCCACACCGCTCTTGCAGCATCGGGCCCCGTGATTTCATCAACGACGGCGCGTACCACTTTTCTGACCATTCGACAAGACAGTTTGATGTGGCTGGATGACACCAATTCGTTCGTGATTCAATGGTATTTTTGTCTTCTTCTGTGACTCAAGGACGATTTTTGTCACGACTCAATGACATGTTCGTGTCATTCCATGACATTTGTGGCTTCATGACATCCGAGCGTGCGACGAAGCGTCCGAAGCGCGGCAACGAGGAGGAAGAGGAGGAAGACAAGGAGGCCAGCCAGGGGTGTGAAGGAGCATAACCCTAGACCTGTGAGACAGCTGACGGCGGTCGTGGTCGCGGCTGCCGTCGCGGTCAGCGCAGCAGCACATAGGTGATAGATAATCAACGAGATTGCATTGCACGGGAATTCGCTTGTTGTGTGCTGATGCCGCTTCCTCCTGAACTAAGAAGCTTTGTTGCTGTGACAATAACGGCTCGCATCTTAAGAACTCAATGGTTCTCGTCCATGAGCCTCGTCCATGCACATGGTCTACGGAGAGAGAGCCCCTTAGTTGTGGGGTCCGACTCGCGAGCTCTATCTGTCCATCCTGCACTCTCGTCCCAACCTTCCCCGTCGTCGTTGACCTACCTCTCTGTTCGTTCGTCGTCGGCTTCTCTGCTGACCTCATACGCCCACCTTTGTTTGACCAGCGTAGGTCTTCTTCCTCTTCGCCACCCCTCGTCACATTCCGAGGCAGTCAGTGTCTAGACGCAAAAAATATGCCGATGCGAAATGAAAAGGCTGGTGGTTCTTATGAATTTCGGGTTCACTCCATCACTTTTATATTTAAAGTTAGGGTACCATAGTAGTAATTAATGACTTTTTTCTAGATGTTCGTGTTTTGTATATTGTTTTTCGAATTTGTAGAATTCTGAGATACGAAAATGTGGGTCGACGTCGCAGCACTGGTCGTGGCGTCCGCCGCGGCGTGGAAATGCAAGGCGCCGCCGACCGATAAGTTCGCGTGGGTCGAGGAGTCGAGCGGGGGGCTCGTCGCGTATACGACCGTGTCGCATCCGCGGGCCATTTACACGGGGGGCGAGAAGATGGAGAACGGCATGTACATGAGCGCGTTTTGCACCGAGTCCAAGTACGTCGCAAACTATACGTGTATCATAAAGTGCGACGATGGGAAGATCGACTGGCAGCACTGCGGGCCGGGCGGGACCGAGGGGAAGGGGGAAAAGTTTGGTTTGTCGGCGTGCGTAAAGTTCGACGAAGCGTTGATCAACCAATGCGACGTCGACTTCACGAGCGAGGAAAAAACGCAGAAATGGACGAGCCTGGTGTACCCGTACGAGGAAAAGGAGCAGTCCCTCAAGGAGTTCGTGGAGATCGCGACCGAGTACATGCTGAATACAATGCTCGACCAGTTCGACAAGAAGGTGACGCTGACGCACGCGGATTCGAATATAGTACGTCTCGGGTTTCTCGCGGGGACAAACAACCGCCGCTCGGTCGATCTGAACCAAGGCCTGTACATCGAGACGACCACCGACTATTACGCCCGCGAGTGCGCGCGCCGCGAATCCCAGAACGACACGTCGCTCTACTTGCCGCTCGTTTGGGACAAGGAGTTCAACGTCCCGCTGGTCCTCGGGTGTCCGGAGGAGGACGGGTACGTCGACATCCTGGGGCCGACGACGGTCTTCACGATGACCTCGAGCGACGCAACCCTCGAGGCGGCGGCGAACTTTGGATGGACCTACGATGCCGGTACGCACCACCTCGAAGAATTTCTAAACGACTGGGACCCGTCCGAGGCCGACGGCGACGTCTTTTACCCGGGGATCGCCCCCGAGTTGGGGTGCGTGCTGCACAACACGATCGACGCGGACGTCTGCGTGAGCGGGGCGTTATTGCCCGTCTCCACCAAAAAGCCCGAGGGATACAAATTTGATATTCCGGTGATGACGGTAATCTCGGCTATCGACTACGACGTGTGCGCCGAACCCGTCGAGCCTCCCGACGCCACATTCCTGGGGATCGACAAGAACTGCTTCTACATGCACCAAGCCGGCTGGCATCTTCGGAACGGCCAGATGTTTCCAATATACCCAATACTCTTAAACGGCGAGCCGGATTTCTTCGGCGTCTGCGATACTTTCATGCTCGACAAGGCAAAATTCCTTCCCAACCTGACTCACTTGTACGACTTTCCCGTCGAGGGGTACTGGTGGGACCCGACCAGCACAAACGCTGACCCCAACGTCCAACGTACCTTCGACGCCGCGAGGGCTGCGGGCTTCGCCGGCATCGTTCACTCCAGGAGCTGGGGTATCCACATCTGCTACAACCCCGACGACAACTCGGTCTTCGTCTGCACTTTCAACGCTGCGTTCGAAAACTTCCAAAACATGGGCGACTTCCAGCTTCTCTCGCCGCTCACTTTCCTTTCAGAACCCGTCACCGACGCCGCCAACCTCTGCGAGCAGAAGCAAGCCCACTGGTGCCCCTTCGACGACTTCTGGTTCCAACTCAACGCCTCCACCGTCGACCTCGTCTACACCGAGGGCGAATTCTTCGGCTCCCCACCCCTCGACAAGGAAAACTCCTTCATCTTTCCGCGGGGCGAGGCCGCCTTCAAAACGGCACAGCAAGCTTGCATGGCCGATCCCGACCGCTGCTGGGACTACCTCGGCCTATAGTAGCGCGACTCTTTTTTCCACGACTCTTGCAAGCCACGAGATAAGGCCACGAGCCATTCTTCCCCCGCGAGTAGTCTTGCCACGCGTCTTACCTGTCTTTCCCTATGTGTGTCTTGCCACCATCTCATTGCCTGTCTTGCCACCAGCTTTGCCTCGCCGCCGCTGGCTCAGGTGTCCCTCGTTTTTACCTTATTGTCGTTGTTATGTATTATGCTGAGCAAGTCCCAGGCTTCGAGAGCCAAAATTTTCATTCTTGTACTTCTCTGCGCTGCTGGAGCCTCCGTGGTCCGAATGCCTGCGGCCTTATTTTGGGTGGTAATGTCCGCACCCCACCCTCCGGACCCACCCGCCATCTTCGGCCTAGCTAAGTCTCGTCTTACAACACTTACAATTACCAACTCTGTTGCTTCACACGTGATGGTTAAGCGTACGTATTGCGAGTGGGAGGGCCGACGAGGGCCGACAGGCGCCTCCAGAAGTCTACGGTGCTCTGACGAAGCCATATCGCGGCCAGAAGATTGGGATAAGAGGGCTGGCGGTTTTGAACTTCTTCGACGAAATGGCGATGCCTGTCCTTCAATATCGCCCATACTCTACGAGACCAACCTCGCCTCTCTCTTTGGATGGGCTGGTCGATTCCCTGGAACATCCGAGACTCCCCCGCGCGTCGCCCTGCTTGGCTCTCTGCTCTTGCCTTGTCGCACGTCTTGGATTCTCTCCGAAAGGGTTTTACCCGCAACACTCGTCGAAACTTACCGTGAATGACAGCGTCAAGACCAAAGCTGACGCTGAAGGCGACCTCGTCCGTGACTTACGTGTACGGCGGGGCTAATCAATCAGACCAAGCTCGGAGCAAAGCCACTGCAATGCAAGCACCTGCCTGAGGCGGACAATGCCGGGATCCGTCTCTCGCTCAGCTCGGCTGTAACCAAGATCTGGCTTGCCCGGTATGATAATCGAACCGGCAACACGACCACGGGGTAGGAAGTCGAGGTCGCCGAGGCAGAGCCCATGGTCAAGACCGCCGCCAAACGGAACGCCGAAGACGGCCAGCACACTCTGGAACAGATGAACATCGCGTCAAAGACAGTTCCAACAAGATAAAAGGTCATCTGTGATAGTTTGGCAACGTCATCAAGTTCAAGCCGAGGGCGCGAATCTACAACTACGGTATCCAGTGGGACAATGCAGCACCTCATCAGCAAGGACTGTCTCTCAACACCTACGTCGAAAATACAGATTCGCCAACTGTAGAGGCAGGTCGCTCGTGCTACCTGAAGAAGACCCCACAACAGTCTCGTCGTCGCCCTGTTTGTGCTAATGATGACGACGTGATCGCAGCACCGATTGAGTCATGCTGACTCTCGGTGCCCAGCGACCAGCTCAAACATCGCGTTGTTTGAGCGCGAGCTCGTCTCCACCTTCTTGCCACTGGTGCCCAGCTCCAAGTGCACCAATTCCGCAGCCCGCCTGTTTGACATCATCTTGTTCGAAACCACGCGTGGATCGGCGCCATCACTTCGGTCCGAGTCACGTCGACAGTGTTGACGTCATGAATCGAAAGTGATGACGCAGCTGCATAAACTCATGCGCTTACTGCTAGTTGCACGCTCTGGAAGCATCCCGACACATCTATGCCACTTCCCGAAGCTCACGAGACATCGTAGCATGACCTCCGCAGTCCCACTATAATCTCTACCCTAGTTGCCAGTAATTTCCACGGAAGCTTCCTTCCCATTACCATAAATTACCAAGAGGCGCGAGTTGGTTTTGCCCGCTCCCATAGCTGCTGGTGCTCCCACATCCTCCCGCACCCGTGGCTAGGTAGCTTGCTAGCTAGCTTGCTTACATGCTTGCAGCTCAAGTAGGCTACCGTGGCGGTCCGTGGCTGAGGACAGCGAGGGCGCAGCGAGGCAGATTCGAGGCCACACTCACGGTAGACAGATGCGGCGGAGCTGGGCCGCACCTACGTCCGCTCGGCGATCCAGGTCGCGCAGATGCGTGTTGGAACTCGCGGAACGCCTCGCCGGCCTCACTGAAACCGCCGAAGATGAGGCCATCGACAGTGCCATATTTGATTATGCGCTGCATAGCGACGACGGGGCACCGAGAGACTGGGGTGGTGACGGGATTCCCGCGGTCCGTCGCGAGGACCTCGTCGATGTCGCGAACGTGGCTACCCTAGCTACCGTGGACCTCCATGGCGCGCTTGTCCACAGGAATTGGTAGGGCACCGTCCGTATACCTCAAGCTTCGGGCGAGAGCTTTGACGTCGTAGAGGTGCACGCAGCCGAGCGTGACGAGGATGCCGGGTACGAAGAGGCGCTGGGCGAGGCTGCCGCGGTACTGGCCGTAGAGTCGCGAGCGGACGGCAGGAATGACAACATGGGCACGCTGGAGTATGGAGCCGGAGCAGCCGGGTCGCGAAAAGGCCTAAGGAGACAAACTCACGGGCGAGAGGGCCGTCGACGAACTCGACATTGGTGAGGTCACTGGAGCCAGCGCCGCTGTGGGCAACCCATTGTTGAAAGGAGGTCACTGGTGCGGAGGCCAGCTCACGCATCCTCGAGAGCCGCGCCAGGCAGCACCTAGAGACGAGAAGGTGGTGCCAACGGCGCATTCCATTGCCGTCTCGAAAGGACCGGCTGCCAGAACTGAAGCGAGCTGGTTAAAGAACCAGGCCCGGGGACCACGACGGTGCCTGCGGTGGTGCGGCGGTCAAAGAGACACCGAAGGCTTGGGCCGCCGTGCCAACGAAAGTACCGACGGGGCCAACGTCGGCGACACAATTGGGACGGCGTCGTCGAAGCAAGCGAGCTCTGCCTCGGCTGTAGGGGATTCGTAACGCTGCGATATGTCGTCCACGCGCGATCGATGCAGTAGCGGGCCAAGGCACAATGCATTGGAGGGAGATGTCCTGGAGTTACGAATGGTGTTCATTTACCTGACTGGATCGTCGCTGTAAAGTGGAGACGACGTGGGCGTCCGCAGCGGGCAAGGGTGACCTGGTGGGCACTAAGTAGAAAACGCTGCCGTCGGCAACAACACAGAGGCTGGCAAGAGTGCGGATACCGCCCGGCGCGAGTTGAATTAGGTGCTAGACGACGGAAAGTCAAGGAGACGCGTGCCGAGCGCTGGACTGATCACCGGGCACTTGTTCAGGCTAAGCTCCTCGCCACAAGCTTGGATGTCATTGGCGTACTGCGGTGGAGCCTCGACAACCTCGAAAGGGCGACCTGGGGCGACGCCGTCGTCGAGCCGAAACGCGCGTAGCCGACACATGCGTGCACGCGGTCGTCGAGTTCTTGAACGGGGTGATGGGCCGCCAGGCAATTATAGGCAGGCGAGTAGGTGGGATCGTCACCATGCTGGCCACCTTCCTGAGAGTCGAAGGGAGCGCGAGCGAGGCCCGTCGGTCCATGGACCACCATCCAGGACGTCGGCTGAATTTGCTTGAACATGAAATGGCAAAACACGCAACACACGCATCTTGGCACTTGCATGGTGGTTGAGCTTGTCCACGGCCTTCGGCGGGCTGAGCTCGTTGAAATCATTACGCTCGTCGAGCATGATGATGACCTGGTCGGGATACTGCTCCGCATGTGCGCGGACGCCAGAGACGAGGCATGAGGGACTGCTCTTAGCAGCCACGGCGACGTTGATAGGAATTCACGCCTCATAGAACTCAGAGCGGATGTCGCGCACGCAAAGCACTGGCCAGTGGCAAGGCTGCCTACCGTGCCCATACTAATATGACGGGCGTCAAGCGCGCTGTTGACATCGGGTGCGGGATGTTCGGCTAGCAGCACGAGGGACACCGTGGTGGCGACAAAGTAGTACTAATCGGACCATCCCCCGCGAACCAACAAGGTTTCAGCGCCATGCCCTGCGAACCAACAAGACTTCAGCGTTATCAGATTTGTTCATTCGTCGAGTGCGTCTTGACGTTGCCTGGGGAGGGCCGGGCAAGATAGGAGACGAAATCGATGTGGCCCTGGTTGGAACCTACACTTGCCTTCGACTGGAGCGTGCGGGAGGGCAGCCAAGAGGGATGGTATGGTGGTAGGCAGGTAGCACAGAGGATCGAAAAGAAAAGGGGGGAGAGAGAGAGAGAGAGAGAGAGAGATAGAGAGAGAGAGAGAGAGAGAGAGAGAGAGAGAGAGAGGCTAGAAGAGCGCAAATGGAGACGCAGACGAAAAACAGAGAGACAGGTGAGCGCAGGGGAGGAAGAAGGCAAGCAAGGAAGAGGATCGCAAAAGACGACTCGAGAAGAGCGCAGAGGGCGACGAATGAGTAGTAGCTTCTGGTTGAAAGGAGAATCGTAAGAGAAGGACGGAAGAGCAAGGACTAAGAAGCTGAGCTACGAGGAAAGGCACAGACGGAGACCCACATCCTTCATGCTCCCCACACACACCCCCCTCTTAGCAGTCGACATTTAAACACAGACGGAGACGGAGATGGCAAGATATAGTCAAGGACATGCGAAAAAGCAAGACCAAGAACACCTCGTGAGAGGGCACAGTGTCTGAAATGCGCGGTGCGAGACAACTTAAAAGCAGCCACGGCACAATACCAGCTAGGGCGCCACACATTATTCCACGCATAATAGGCGGCCGAAAGCGAAGTGAACCACATGCAACCATTGTCCGTTGCGTAATCGACAAGGGAGGCGCTGGAACAACCACTAGCACCCAACCTCAAGCGCCGGAGAAGCGACTTGACAGAATCGGGGCGCCGACAGCACGTGCAATCGGTGCGACAACACCCCCCCCCCCCCATGGCTGCAGAACCTTTGCCGGGTGGCTTATCGCGCTACGACAAACTTAACACCGTGCATGATTGGGCAGGCGCACAGAAGATATCCGGACAAGCAAAGGCAGAGGAGCGGCATCCACAGGCTCATTACAAGAAGACGCGAAACCCAAGCTGCGTGAATAGAGTCCAACAGACCAGACCACAAGAAGAAACGTCGTCGCTGGGAGCCGACAAAGGGGCGCCGTTCATGGCAGAAGTGCGCAGGAGATGCACTTGGGCCATTCACGCCCGCGCCGCACCGAACAAGCGCTGTCAGGCCATCGCCGGTATGCTCTGGACACTAACTAAGTAACTAACTTCAGACCTCTCCCGAGCATGGGAGCCAGGCCGGACCGACAGGAGCCAGTCCGGAATCACGGGCCTGTAGACGAGGAGCGCCGAAAGGTCGGTCGGCGGAGAGTGACCATCAAGCTTGTCGCCATGCGACGAGGCCATCGCCGGTATGCTCTGGACACTTGACGAAGGTAAGCTGGGCACAGGGCTTACGGTTTGCTCCGAGTCAGCCACAAACCCACACGAAGTCGTACCAGCCAAAACGTGCGGTGTGTGCGTGTGTGTGTGTGTGTGTGCGTGCGGGTGTAGAAGAACCGGCGCATTCTCATGCCAATATCTCCAGACATAACAACAGGTATGTACTGCGGGGCATGCTAGGCGCCGTTGTTTCTGGAGAACAGTTGCCACCGGAAATCTCCAAGGGAAGGGACCAAAGCGCAGCTCGTGCCGCATGGAAGCCCACGACGTCAGCCCGATACGCCGAGCGTCGGAATCGCAAGGGCGCACAGACAAGGCTTGGCGACAGCCGCATCCGAGGGGGGGGTGGGGGCGCGAGAACAGCGTTTTGCTGGGCGAGGGGGCCGCCACCCCCCAGCGCTTAATTTTTGTGCCCGGGGGGGAGTCTGCGACCTCCCAGCATGAAAGTTTCGTGCTAGGGGGGTGTCTGACCACCGCGCACGCACTCTAGAAGAGGCCTCGAATGCTTGCCGAGCGCCCAGGTGGTCAGCAGAGCTATAGAACTACGGACGGCCACGGACTGGGTGCCGGCGACTCGGCCGGGAGGGAGCGCCTCTGCTAGCCTCGCGCTCTTCGCGGGCATAGGCGTTAAAAGAACCGGACAAGAGGAGGCGCGGCTGCAGGAAAGTCACAGTGGCTTAGCCATACGCGCGACTCCGAGCCGTAAAACTTGTCGGGATATTGTACGCGCCCTGTCCTCAAGACGACGATGATGACGACAACGAACCGCCCCCCGCGAACACGGCGAGGTCAACGAGCCAGACTCCGTCGAGGAGCCCGCCCTCGATGAGGAGGAGGATGAGAGCCCAGCTCCAGAGGAGAACCTCCGCGACTACCTCATGGACCTCGGAGACGCCACGTTCTACCATGAGGCCGCCACATTCCTTGCGACCCATTCAGCGTCGCCAAAGACCCCCCTCGAAACCCAATTTCCCTGCCAAACTGTAGCCTATATTGTAGAGCCACTCAGATGCTGCGGTGCCCGTCGTCCTAGGGGGGGGGGGGGGGGGATCCCTCCGCGCTGTAGGGGAGGCCTAGGGCAGGGGATACCGACCCCCCAGCGCTAAGCTTTCGTGCTGGGGGGGGGTTCTTTTCGTGTTCTTGCGCCCCCCCCGCCCCCCCCCCGGATGCGGCTGTGGCCAAGCCCAAGTTGTAGAGATGTATGTGACGGGGTCGTAGATGGCAACTGCAACCTCTGGCCACGCAGAAACGACCGGGGGATCGCAGTCCGCTGTAAGACGAAGCTCGGCCCACGCGGGAAGTCGGTCGGCAACAGTCGAGTTACGTGCGCCGAGACCGGTAGAGAGTGGGACGCCGTATTATCAGCACTGGGAACGTGGCGGAATGGAAACGAGCGATCACGCGTCGCCTTTGGGAGAAACGGCGGAAAGCAGCGTTTCCCGGCGCATGTTTGTGGCGGGGAATCGAAGCATATCGACCCTACAGACCAAAATGGTCGTAGCAACAGAGGCGCAGTACGATTCAGTGGTCAAATCACGGAACAGCGCCAAATGGGCCTCGGAATCAAACGGCGTCGAGCGAAAAAAATGTGCACGAGCCTTCCGATACCCACCGACGATGAAACCCTCATACCAAACGCCGTCGGCCGGCCCCTGCGGTAGGACCGGTATTCCAGAGGAAGTCACAGCCCGTGTCCTACGTCTCAACTAGGCGGAGTAGACCGTCGATCAAGGCAATGCGCAGTGCAATCGACCACAAGCTCAGGCGCAACAACATTGGCAGCGTCACATGAATTCATGTCCGGGACTGCCCAAACCAAGCGCGGGCTGCCGCAGAATGTGTAAGAAGAATCGCGGCGTGAAAGGTGCGGCCGTCGGCCTGGCCTCATTTTTGTGGCACACCCACAGGAACTTAGTTACTATCGACGTCGACCTCGGCGCATGGGCATACTGTAGAACCAGTACTCACTCCCACCAGAGGCTCAAGATGTTGACGGTCTCAAAATTTAGCAGGACAACAACGCGTGACAATTTTCAACAAACAACAAGGACATGAGCGTAAGCCTTGTCGGAAAGCCGCGCTTTCAACAAACAGCGCTGGACGAGTGCCAAAGCACTGAGCCATGCGCAAACCCGCTCGTGATGACATATGCAAGAATTAAGGCCAACTATTTCGCGCACTCGACGGCGAGGTGCTACGTCGCCAATCTCGATTACCTCACGTTAGTGTTCTCACCATATCACCCCTACGTTCCCCGGCGCTTCGAAGGTGTGACAGAAAAGCTGAGACTCGCCGCCGCCGACACCAGTGGTTACCACGATTCGAGCGGATTTGAACGAACTGGTATCCTCGAATATGGCACGTTGTTGATCAAGAGGCTCGGTCGAACGTGATCGATGGTGAAGAGCTCGAGGTACTGCGAGGACTTCAATCAAACAAAAGACGAACTCAAGCCCAAGTCGGCCACAGAGCCAACTGGAGCATCTCAACGACCTGCTCTCTCTTGAGCAATGGGATCGACAGTCTGGCAGCCCCCATATTCCACGACATCAGCTTTCTACGTGGCCACGGTGGGTCACGTCAAACTAGCTTAAAGCATGGTTGTGCGATCACGACGACATCCAAGATTTGTACGAGTAAGCATCTCTACTGACCTATGCTGTCCATGCGAGGTTAATTGACGTTGACGCAATGGATCCCAAGCTACTACTGCTGCCAGGGAGTGGTGCCTGGGGCGTTGACACCAGTGCATTTCTAAAGAGCGGGTCGAAACTCCGACAACGGCCGCCTTTCGTTACTACCGGTTTGGGGAAGCACCCTCCCGTGGGGCATTTGCCTCTTTGTGGCGCGTGGAGGTCCTGGCTCGGGGTTGTATTTTCCGCATACCACCTACGTCCATACGGTGCCTCTTACATAACAGATTTCGGCACACCATCGGCGCATCGTCCCGTTTCAGCTTAGGATGAGCCAGACCGTCGTATTTACAACTCATTGCTTAAAAAAATTGCTTTAGGATGTGCAATAATAAGAGTAATATTAACTTGAAGATCGAAGGATTCATTTTTTTGCCTTTGTTGCTAGCTCGGTCATGGACGATTTGCGTCCCAAGCGACTTCTGACTTCGAAGGCACTCGCGCTGAAGATCTGTCAAACGAAGCGAGCAGCTTCGTGTCCTGGTCAAATTGTCTCACCGTCCCTCGCGAACGATCAATGTCGAGATCGTCGAGTGTCTGGGACTTCGAGGCGGTCTGGTGTTTAATGGCAAAAACTCGGAGCGTGATCTTCGAGGATTCTAGCAACCCGCGTTCGATCGCTCTCTAGCAAGCTCGACGCGTCGACCTGGCCTAAATCGACTGGTGCGGAAACGAGCACGTCTGAAGCGACATCACAAACAAGAGATGTCCCTCAACTCCGCCCGCTCGGACATGCCCGCGAGAGGATCGGGTGCGCGCGACCCTCGCCGAGCTCATCGTTATCGGCGCGATCGAGCAAGCACGTTATCGTCGCGCTCGTCTGTGTCTTTCACGCATGGCACAAGTTCCGTGGACCTGCGGTCTCGTAGAAACCGCGTCAGTGCCACGTCTACCCTCGAGACATGGAGCTCATATAAACGGTGAAACATGGTCCCTTGCGACTTTTAAGGTGGCCGCTACCATTGCAGGACCGAACCTGCCTCATAGCTTTCGCCCACGCCTTCCGCTGCAGCCCTTCCCACGAGCTCGGGATCCTGGTGACGTGACAGCCGTTGTTTCCGGGGGTACGTCGTCGACAACACAGGCTCCCAGAAGCGGCGACTTCCACCATGTCTCGACCCCCGTGGTACAGGCCGCTGCGCGGACGACCGGCTGCTAAGTTGTGCGTCAATACGCGCTAGCTTCTTGCCCCTGGCATATGACCTTGAGCAAGAGGCCGCTCGCGCGTCGTTGGCAAGCTGCACGACGACGCTACCCCCGGCAGCACCCTCATCCTTCTGTCGTCTGGACCTCCGTTCTGGACGACTCATGGAGACTTCATAACGACGCTGTGCGTACTTAGCCGGCATTCGTCAGTGCCACCGTCGAGAGCCCTTCCATCATCAGGCTCCGCCCACCGCCGCGGGGCAGAAACGAACCTGCCAGTCGCCGTCCCCCCCCCTAGTCTTCATTCTTGCGTGTGTTCCCTTGCCACGATACGCAGGAACCGACGTAGTAACGCACAGCTGCGCTATCCGTCACCAGTCTGCTCCTGCCTGCGCAACAACAGCCACTCGTACGGTAACTACTGATAAGACTAGACGCCCGGCGACACTTGAGAACTGCCCCTGGACTCCCTCCTCGCGATTGTCTCCGCTCAATTTCACATTCAAGGCGACAATGAAAGCGACGACGGATCAATGCCCCGAGCCGCAACTGGGAGACCAACACAAGTGATGTCGAACGTGCGCCGTGCACCGTGAGGTCACTAAAGTGCTGATGCAGAGCCGGAGGAGTGCCACCGCTTCAACCATTCCGAGGGACACGATGTTAGCACGCGGTTTGAACCGTCAGGGCCTAGACGGTGGTGGCCCTCCAGCTTGTCACGCAGGCTGGCCGATTGGGTGCAACAACATTACACTGTCATCCTCGAATCAGGGAAACGTGATTCGCCCGCGATCCGACGGGTTCCGCCTTCGGCCCATTGATTAATTTGCCCCCTACATTTTGATTCTATACGCGGTTTGTTCTTCGCTTCCGACGACGCACGGCGTCCCGCAGTTGATCCCTAATGGTGTGGCTTATTGGGTTCACAGCAGAGGAAGAAAGCCCAGAAGCTTTTTTTGTCGTCGGTGGATTGCTTCAAGAGGGGTCGTCCGATAACTTTGATCGCGAAGGGCGGGTGCGTCGTCAAAACTATGACGAACTCGTCGAATTTGACGCTCGATCGAAACTGAGAAAATTTTTCCTTGACCTCCGAGGGGTGGACGTAGTCTCCTCGTTTCGAGAGATGGTGTGCGAGCGCCAGATACGAGAGGCCGTCTCTCTGGAGCCTGTCGAAGAGAAGCCGCGCGTCGAGCAGAGCTGCTTTGTCGAATCGGTCGGTCTTCACCTGCGAAACGTCACGCTCGCACCAAGACGCACGCACCAAATGGCGAACGATATGCCGCGCGTCGGGCTTTGGCTGCTTGCGCTCGAACTTGACCTTCCGCACGCGCAGCTGTGAGTCCGTCGTGATCTCCTCGAGGTCAGCGTTGTACGTCAGATCGCGCGAGGTGTGCGCCTGCGGTCGCGTTTCGAGGCTCCACCACCACCTACGTTGATCTTGCGCCGACTCGGTTTCACCACGGCGTGCCGCTCCTCGAGCGTCAGCACGGGCTTCTGGTCCTTGTCGATCGTGATGACGCTCATTGACCACGAAAACACCCTAAGATCCGTTGAGAATTCAAAGGTGCTGCACGGGGTTTTGTTGTATCCTTGATCATCACACGTGGACATCGCTCTTGTCGCCGCAAGTCGCCCCACCAGCTCTCGCCTATATGCCAAGAGCAATGTGACTACGTCGCTGCTTCGTAGTCTCGTACTTTGCGAGCGCCACATTGCCGGGTTCTCTTTTTGTTTCTCTTCTTACCAAGTGCTCAATTTATGTACGGGCCGCTCGCCTGCCCCCGCCCCCCTTGCCGCTGGTAATAACGTTGCTTATCTACCTTCGTACACGGTGGTTTCCTGGCGGGGCATATTGCCATCCTTGTTGCTCGTGCCTCTGGTGCTGAAGACATGTGGTTATCCTGTGTTCTTGCGACATTTGGTCTATGTCTCTATGAAGAGCATCGTCCCCCGTTGAATCCATATACTGCTCTCTTCCTCAGCTTTCTCATCTCTTTCTGTTCCGTTGACCCACGTGCTTTTCTTGAGTCACTCTTCCTTCTCCTGCCTCTCCAGTTTGCCCTCTCTTCTTCCCGTTTGCTCCTTCCTTTTTGCTGTCCTCGCCCTTTCTTCTCTCTGTTCCTCTCCTTGCTCTCTCTTGGCTCGCTGCTTCTGCCGTCCCACCTTGCGCTTTCTTGCTTTATCTTTCCCCGTCCTCTCTGGCCTTTGTTTTCTTTCTCTTTCTCTGCTCTCATCCATTCTGGCTATTTAAGCCAGGGAAATTGCTTACCATAATTATTGCCGCTGCCTTTCGCTTTTGTCATCGATCCCGCTTGCTCTTCCGTGCACCACCCTTTGCACTTCATTCCTGTATCACGTGCGAGCCTCTGCGCCCTTCTCGCTCCTTTAACGTCCCTTCTTGGGGAGTTGCTTACCATAAAAAATACCTTTAGTCTTGGCGTGCTTTTTCTACTTTTCTTCTTCACCCAACACGCGCTGAGCGGGGTCGCTCTCAGGCAGAGAGTCGGCTCGGAGAGGGACGCTCAACACGCTAGTGTACTGAAGAGAGTTGCGTAGGTCTGTACTGAGAAGAGCCACATACGTCCTGTCTCCACACAACAACCCAAAACGCCCCTCAACGCCCGTACGTCCCCTCTTAGCAGTCGTCTTGAAAAACCCTTGTAGGTCCTCTTTTGGATACTTTAGGTGCTTTCTTCTTCCCCGCTTCCTTCGTCACACTCCTAGGAAAGAATCCTAACTACTAATCGACAGATGTTTGTCTGTTTGTTTGTCTGTCTGTCTGTCTGTCTGTCTGTCTGTCTGTCTTTAAATGTCGACTGCTAAGAGGGGGGGGTGTGTGTGTCTGTCTGTCTGTCTGTCCCTCGATTTGGGGTAAGGATCAGGTAGGCGCGAGAGTAAGGATCAGGTAGGCTCGAGAGTCAGACAGTGATCCTCAAAGCCGTCTACGGCGACCTCGCAGACTGTTTCCACGACCCGCGGCGGCTCTTTCGGCGCGCCATTCTCACGCCCCGTCGAAACGATGTTGTCGATGCTGACAACGCGCGCATGACCGCGGCCTTTTTTCCCGGAGACGAGGCGTCGGAGTTCTTTTCGGCTGACTAGGCTGGGTCGGAAGACGACGCCTCGCTCTTTACAGTAGAGTTTTCAACTCCCTGACAACCAACGGCATGCTGACTTTGATCGCGAGCTTAATGTCTTCGCAACCTCGACCCGTCGCACGGCCACTGCAACGGTACCAGATACATGATCGATCGTGTCTGTCGTTGTCACCGAGGCTCCTCCAACCTGTATCCCTTAAGGCCCGCCTACGCCAAACGATCAACAAGAGCCAGGGCCAGACGCCCCGCGAGGTCGGCGTCCTCTTGCCCACAAGCCCGTCTTCTGTCACGTCCAGTTCTACGTGGCTCTCTGTCGATCGGCAACCACGAGAATATGCTCTTCCGAGTCGACGACTCCACCCTACCCCACACGTGCTGCGCAATACCGATAAGCCCCCTCCCGGCGTCTACACGCGCACTATAAGTGAACTTACTGGGACCACGTGAACTTACTGGGGTTTGAGATTGGGATTATGTGAATATAGTGACCAGGTTAGCTTACTGAGACCAGGTGAACTTACTGGGGTTTTTAGAGTAAAGGGTTTTTAGAGTAAACTCAAAGGTTATCGGCGTGTGCGGATCGAAGCGCCTTAGATTGGCGGAGGCGAGAGCGACGAGCTCAAAGGAGTTGGTGTGAGCTAGGTGAACTTACTGACCAGGTGAACTTATATG
The DNA here is from genome assembly GCA_029834535.1 of Chrysophaeum taylorii. Taxonomy (NCBI): domain Eukaryota; class Pelagophyceae; order Pelagomonadales; family Pelagomonadaceae; genus Chrysophaeum; species Chrysophaeum taylorii. The sequence continues at coordinate 64,004 of JAQMWT010000043.1, read as the reverse complement.
AAACTCACTGAGACCAGGTGAGCTTACTGGGGTTAGAGATTGGGACTAGGTGAACTTACTGGCCTGCACTTGTATTGAACTAAAAGAGAGGAAGAAACAAATAAAGGCGACTACCTTCGTCACAGGGCCAGCCCAGTCGTACAAGGGCGTAGGATTATTTATCCCAACGTCGCAGCGCATGGGACCAGGATCACAGGGCGTTTGAGGGGGGGTAGAATGTAGGGTTGACTGCGTGTCGTCATGCGACACGATCTAGGGTGAGAGCGACCTATGTGTCCGCAGCGACTCCTCCATCTTAGCCTCGTGAGGCTGTGCACACTTTGGCCGATCTTGGGTAAGAGCGAACTATGAGTCCGCGACGATTCCTCCATCTTGAGACAGTGCACACTTTGCCAACAACCACGTCGTCGTCAACATCTTTTGCGTCACACCCACCGAAAGCGTTCCGTTAGGCGGTGTGCCGAACACCTTCTCGCTCTTTTCTTCTTCCGAGTAGTCGTCATGGGGAAGATCTTGATGGTTTTCACGAGCGTCTCAAAGTACCCCGACGGGTCGCCGACAGGTGCGAGATGTGTAGTAGGATCATGTTGTGAATGGTGAGCCCAGGGTGGTACCTCCCCGAGGCGGCGCATCCGTACGAGAAGTTCATTGCTGCCGGGCACGCGGTGGATCTCGTGTCGATCAGCGGTACCACCACCTGCGACCCGTCGTCTATCGAAGCGACCAAAGAAGATGCCTCGTGCGTGAAGTTTCTCGCCGAAGTGAAGACTGAAGTGCTTCCGGCGCTCGCGACCGTAGACGTCCTAACTTACGATTGTATTTTTTTCGTCGGGGGATTCGGGACTATGTGGGACTTTCCGCAGAGTCCCGCAGTCCAGGCCGCGATTCTCAAGCTCTGGACCGCCGGCAAGATCGTTGCGGCCGTGTGCCACGGGCCCTGCGCGCTCATGAATGTGGTCGTCGACGGCGAACCCCTCGTCAAGGGCAAGGAGGTGACGGCCTTCACGAACGCCGAGGAGAACGTGATGAACAAGTACGACGCCGTCTCGAAACCCACTGGCCCGGGCTCCTGCGAGGACGTCCTGGGCGGCCTTGGCGCCACCTTCAAGGACGGCGGCGTCTTCAAGCCCATGGTCTGCGTCGCCGGCAACCTCTACACTGGCCAGAACCCGCCCTCGGCCGGCCCCCTTGCGGACGAGATCAACAAGGCCCTTGCGGCGTGAATCGCCCTTTTCTTTTGTCTACTCCAGAGTAAGTGGCGGGATATATTATAACTTGGTTTCTCCGCCGTTGTTGTCGTCGTCGTCGAGGCTTTTTTCGACCATCGGCAGCTTGAACTCGAGAGATCTCCGGCACTCGAAGGAGGACTGGGAGGAGGAGCCTTTGTAGGCGACGACGATGCTGTGGCGGGTTCCTGTGCTGTGCCGTCGCTCCGACAACCGGGGGGCAATGCCCGCGTCCTCGGGTTCATGATCATCATCACAAAAGTAATCGTCGAGGTCGATCGAGTGTTCCCGATCTGGTGTGGCGGGCTGCGGCGGCTGAATTCTTTTCTTCTTGAGTCTCACGCGGGGCGGTCGCCTCGGCGGCGGTGGTTTGGGCTTCAAGCGCACGGCGTTTTGCCTGCGAGAAGGCCCTGTGAGGAGGCAGGCAATCGCCTTGGCGAGGAAGGTAAGACGGCGACGAAACGGCGCCTGGACGACGGCGTCGGCGCCGCCCCTTAACGGCAGAAAAAAAAAACGCTCGCTCTGCAGGCGGCCGATCCCCAAAACGATGAGGATGGCGCGGGGTTCGCGGCTCCGCAGACTTCTCACAAACTCGAGGGCACGCCCCGGGGGTGCTACTGCATCGTAGAAGATGATATCGGCTGCTGTGAATGGCGGGTCGCTTAGCACCAGCGACACCTCGGCAGTGGTCGCGAAGAGCCCGCTCACGACGCCGTGGAGAGCGCGGTTCTCGCTGCACAGGGCAATCCGCGTAGCGCGGGACAGCTCGCTCGCGACGATCGCGAGGCTCTGGTCAAGGACGATCGACATCGTATCCGGGTATTATTAATAAGACTTATTATTATTATTGTTCACGTGTCCTCATAGTGTATATAAATGATACGGAACGCATGCTGCATCGTAGTCACAGCGCACGGGCACATAGTTGCGAGCCACGCGCCGGGGCGAGCGTGTCTGGAGAGCGTCGCGCGGGTCATCGCCACAATCGCCAGGCTGGCGCAGGGCATCGACCATGCGATCTTCGCGCTATCGTTGCGCGAGGAGCACGTCATTGCCACGCGCATTTCTATGGGCGACGACGCCATCGTGTACGTGGTGCGGCTCGGGGGGGACGACGCCAACGCGAAGCTTCAGCTCATGGAGCTCGCCGACCTCGTCGGCCGCGAGGAAGAGTTCCGCGGAGGCGTCGTCGCGGCCGTCGCGTCCGCAAAAGACGCCGCGCGCGACGCGGTCGCGACGTGCACAGTCGCTACCATGACGGCGGAAGCTGCACCGAGCGAGGAAAATGTTTCGCAGCAGCAGATTGGCGATGCGGGTTTGCTGGAGAGGTTTCGCGGGGTTTTGAACGGAGCGCCTAAACTCCTCGAGTTGCTCGAAGCTGTCAAGTCCCTCGAGTGCGTCACCGGCGAACCTCGGCTCCTCTTTCGCGGCGAGCCCTGTCCCGCCGACATTCCGCGCGTCTTGAGCGACGTGTGCGCGCGGCTCCTTGAGAGGGCCACCGATCCGTCGTCCTCGTCGTCACCACCGTCGTCATGGAGCCTCGAGATCGACTCCCCAACCGACGAGACGCCCCCCCACGTCGCCTGCGCTCTCCCAAGGCAGCATTGTTGCGCCCTGGTGCCCGTCGCGGAATCAGGCACATCGAGACGGCGGTGGAATGGGTGCTTTCCTGAGGCAGTGGTGGATCTGCGGCTCTTTGCCCGCACCCCCGCCACGAACGCTATCTCCGCGATACTCAACCCTGATTGATGATCATGAGTGAGCGCCAAGTCACGCTCCACATCTACGAGTTCGTCGATGTCGGAGACCGGCTCAACAGCGTGCTGGGGTCTCTGAACGTGGGCGTCTACCACACGGGCGTCGAGGTGTCTGGGTTCGAGTACAGTTTCAACGATAAAGGCGTGTTCCGGTCGCGTCCGCGACGGCTCGGCCCCGAGTGCCGCCACAAAGAGAGCCTCGTGCTGGGGACCTTCGTCGGTTCGGCCAACGAGCTGACGGGCGCCGTCAACGAACTCCGGGCCGAGTTCAGGCCAGGGACGTACTCGCTCGTCCAACGGAATTGCAATCACTTTAGCGACGCGCTCGCGAGAAAGCTCGCGGGCGTCGGCGTGCCGGCACACATCAACCGAGCTGCCGCGCTCGCTGGCGTCTTCTCGTCCAAAGCGTTCCAGGTCGAGGGCGAAGAGCAACTGAGCGTGGAGAAGCCTCCGTCTTCTTCTTCTTCTTCTTCTTCATCTTCTTCTTGGTGGTGGTTCTCTTCAGAAACGGCGGCAGACCAGCAGCAAAAGACGAAAAGGAAGGAACTCACGTTGAAGCAACGGGAGTTGCTCGCGAAGATGCGAACAACCTCATAGTGAGTGAGTGAGTGAGTGAGTGAGTTAGTTAGTTATAGTTCATCATCGTGCCGTCGTCGTTTGCTGCGGATCGCGCCGACGAGGCGGCGATCGAGGGTCGTCGCAGCCAGCGCCAAGCGTAGGAGCACGGGATCGGCGAGGTCGCGCTCGGAGAGATGGGGGCACGGCGGGTCGACAAAGGCACTCCCCGACGAACGCGGGGCGACGACCCCGAATTGGCGGAGCGCGTTTTCGACCGAGAGGATTGGGTCGTCCTTGATTGCGACCACGGCGCCCTCGAGGAGCGAGAGCGCGCGCTCGACGCAGGAGTCATCGCAGTCATCTTCTCCCAACAGGAAGCGGATTTGGTGGTCTGCTCGGGAGCGGGCCAGGAAGTCCTCGAGGGAGGTTGCGGGCGGAACGAGCCGGAGCTTGAGCGGGAGGGTGCCCGCGTAACAGCGGTCGCCGGGAGCCGCGTGGAAGAAGGCGTACTCGCTGAGCAGGCGGTCGACGGGGTCGCGAAGAAGCACGAGGAGGCGCGACCACCGTAGACCCTCCAGCGCGTTCCGCGGGGTCTTGATCGGGTGGATCCTCGTCCAGCTACCGCCGCATTCGGTGGGCGGGCCCCAGGCGTCCTGGAAGGCGTGCCAGACGAAGCGACCGGCCGTCTTGAAGGGATGAACTACGACGACGCCCGGGCGACCCCATTGCGTCTGCACGACGAGGCGGCGGCCAAAGCCGGCGGTCGGACCCGCGCGATGCGTGTTCTCGGGGCCCGAAGAAAAGGCGAGGAGCCTCCCCGTCGCGGGGGCGACCCGCGTCAGGCCGCCGCCGTCGTCGTCGAAGATTGTCTCGCCGCCTCGGATAACCCCTCGGACGTCGTAGAACAGCGCCGTGTACAACCAGCGCTCGTCTTTGCGTTGGTCGTTGTGCCAGTTGAAGCCGGGGTGAAATGACCCCTTTTCGTCGTTCTCGAGACCAACATCTGGCGGCGGCGACGCGTTCACCGCCACGACCCGTACGTTGATCGCGAGCGGGCACAGCTTCTCGTCGGATAACGCCTCGAGCTCTGCTCGCGCCGTCGCCACCACCCCCGCAACCCTCGGATCGTCGACAGGAATCCTACTCGTCGGAGGGTGATTTATCGCAGGGAGCGCACTCACGGGACGCGCGAGAAGTTGAACGCGTCGGGTGTTTCGCGCGATGCAACCAACTCGCGGAGAGGCCCGAGGTCGAGGCTGTGGCGTCCCACGAACCGGAAGCACCGAGTCTGCGAAATGCCAAGGCACTCGAGCTTTATAACTGAATAAGTTGTATCGTTGGGTCCGACGTACGACTCGGCCGCCGCCGCCCCGGCCGCTGCCGCCGCCAGACATGACAACACCCACACGATATAATCCATAACCCTATGATGATGATACTGGTGGCGGAGGGTAGAGCTTGTCGTAAAGGGCCTGGACGTCGATTATGTCGGCGTCCTCGACGAGCTTGGATTCGAGGAGGACGGAGAGGACGAAGAGCTCCCTGTTCGCGGGTGTTTTGTTGACCGTGTTAGCGTCGCGATACTTCTGGAAGATTCGCCGTTTCTTCGAATCTCTGAGGAGAGCCCGCGGGTAGAGGGCGATTGTCCCGAGAATCGTAAGAAAAAGAGAACTCCCGATAACGAGGAAGATGATGTTAACGACGCGGCCCACAACCGAGGTGGGGGTCACGTAGCCGCAGCCGACGGTCGTGGCGGTGTCGATGGCCCAGTAAAGCGTTTTTGGCAATCCCCAATTCTCGAAAAAGAGCATGACCAGGACGCCGGGGGGGATAACCATCGCCAAAATGCCGAAGCACTTTCGGAATCTCTTGTGGGCGCCCGTCAGCGTGACCCAGTCCTCCTCGTCTTCCGTCAAAAAGATTCCAGAAACGGCGATAGACAGAAGACCGCCGACGACGACCGTGCCGCCGAGCTCGATGAACGTCAACGTGAGGTAGCTCCACGAGGTCCTTTCGATTCGAAGGTCGCCGTAGCCGACGCCCAGGACCACGTACGAGGCAAAGTACACCGCCCACAGCACGGACCACCCCTCGACGAAGGCCGAATAGAATGCCATCATCAGAATCAAGACGCACACGAGGCCCAGGCTCAGGTACAAAACATTTGTTTTCTCCTCGTAGAACTCGCGGAACAGATTCAGCACCACCGTGAACGGCCCGATCTCATCCTCCTCGTCGTCCTCCGGGGCCTCGATTGCCCCATACCCCGCCGACGGAGCTGCTGCGACCGCTGCCGTGGTCATGCGTCTATTTATTTATTATATAGGGCGTGATGTCAGCGAAATCTGCGTTTTTCGTAGGTTTCGTTTTCTTCATTCCTTCCCCCCTCTAATAATCCTTAAACCCTATTATACTTTAAAATTTACTTTACCCTCTACTGCTGACTAGGGTAAACTTTTTCTTCTTGAATTGTGCAGCCGACTTGAAATAACTGCTGGTGTGATGATGAAGTGTGTCTGGTTGTTCGTGGTTTCGGCTGTGCGCGCGCTTCTGGTGGTGCCGCCGCGGCGCCGCGGCTTGGTGCGGCTGCACGCCGAGGACCCCGCAGCGCTCCTAGAAGCGGCGCGGCGGCTGCGGGAGGAGGCCGCGGAGCTGGAACGAGAGGTCGCCGCGGAGAAGGCGAGGGAAGTCGACGACTTGTTCGAGCTCGCCGCGCGCGGCCGCGACCGCGTCGACGCCGCCGGGCTCGCCGCAGCCCTCGAAACGCGGCTCGTGTTCGATAACTACAACTCCCGCGACGCCGAAAAAATGCTACGTTTGCTCCCGTTCGTGGACGCGATGCTCGACGGCGAGTCGTTGACTAGGGACGACTTCGTGTCGGCTGCCGTTTTCCGGACGCGCCTCGAGCGTATTTCGCGCGCCGAAAAACTCAAACTCAAGGAGGCACCGGAACCGCCCAAGCCTACAGCGGGCGTCGGCGCCCGCGCTATAGCGTTCGGTTGCTTTTTTCTGCCCGCGTTAGACGCCGCCTCTTTCCTACGGATTGCGGTGTGTAAGGCCGCGCTCTTGGCTGCTGTCTGCGTGTGCAACTTCGGCCTCCCGCGCATCGTCCGCTTCGCCGCGCGCCACGCGCTTCTCCTCGACCTCGTCGCGGTCGCCGTTCGACGCCTCGGTCTCGGGCCCCCGCTCGTCGCCTTCGAGGCCATCATCCTGGTCGCCGCCCTTTCCGCCGCCGCCGGACGCGACTCGAAATTCGTCCCCGTCACCGGCACGCTCACCAGCCTCCTCATGGACGACGCCGCCGCGACTGATGCCCTTAGAGGAACCCTAGGACGGCGGCGAGGCGGCGGCCCGGGGGGGGGAAATAACAAAAACAAAAACGAAAACGAAAACAAAAACAACAACAAAAACAAAAACAAGCCCCCCCAAAAGCACCAAACCTGACTACTTTTGCTTTTTCGAACAAGGAGGTGCATCATCTTCATCTAGCCGGGGGCCTCCTGCTAAAGATTTCCACCGCCGACGTCCCTCGGTTCCACGAACGTTCTTCCTTCTTCGAAATATTCGCCATCATTCTGACCCTCGATGTCTTTTTTTGCTGTCCATACTTGGCGCGAGCGATCGAGCGAGCTCGTCGACGTTGTCCGAGCCCTCTCTGTCTATCATCCACATTTTTTTTTGTTGTGCTGTTTGTTCTTCTGTTTTTTTACTTGGCTTCTATGCCTACGATACTACGCCCAGTGCTGGCTGCTGCTGCTGCTGCTTGGGGGCGGGTCTCATTTCATTCATCGAAGAAGGGCGGGCGTGCGGCCGAACGGTGGTGGGTGCGTGCGTATGGGAGAGGCGGCGCAGCATTATGGGGGTGGGATGAGGAGCGGGAAAATTAGAATACGAGCGCGACGATTCGATTCGATTCGATTCGATTCGATTCGATCGCGAGGTTATATATATTATGCCGGCCGAGGAATGGCGTCACCACGCGACCGAAAAAGTAGTAAAGTACTATAGTACGACGACGACGTCGACACCAACGGCCGACCTCCCTCATTCGCGATGTACGGGGCAGAGTCGAATAGAATAGATTCCCGAACACAGGAACGCGTGAGCGCCAAAATAAAGCTCGCGCTGCCGGCAGGAACCCCCTGTTCCCAAACATACTCTATCGCGAAAAAAAATTAAGTAAACACAAAAAAATATGAGGGGGGGATCTCCGGATTACGCAGAGGCCGTCATCATCATCATCATCCAGCTTATTAGAGGAGCGCGGCCGTTTGGTCCCGGAGCTCGCGGTCGAGCGCCGTGACGGCGGACTCGGCCGTGAGCCGCGCCCTTGGCGAGGCCGCCCAGCAGTTGGCGAGCAGGGAACAGAGGGACTCGGACCAGTCGGAGTGGCCGATAGGGGGTCGCTCGCCCCCGAGGACGACGTCCTGGCGGTGCATCGCGGGCGTCATGTGAGCAAAGGGTATCTCGAGCGCGCAGAGCTGCCACAGCAGGATCCCAAAGGAATATATGTCGCAGCTGTGGTCGTAGGGCTCCCCGAGCGCAACCTCTGGGCTCATGTAACGCACGCTGCCGGTCTCGGGCGTCATCGGGACGGGCGGCGAATCCGTTCCGCCCATAGGCAGCAACTTGGCGAGGCCAAAGTCGAACAAAATTAATCGGTCGCCGTCAAAGCCGAGGTTGGAGGGCTTCAAGTCCCGGTAGGCGACGCGGTGCATCGGAACAGCCGTGCCGTGAAGGTGTGCGAGCGCTGCCGCGAGGTCTCGAGCAGCGCCAATCCTTGCCGTCCACAGCACGCCCCGCCGCCTTACGAGACCACGCACGCACGACGGTCCACAGACCCACGCGAGCTGCCGCGTCACCGAGGCCGGCACGAGGCGATCGGCCTCTGCCTTCCACGCGCCAAACCTTTCGCCAAACTGAGTCGTCAGTCGTTCGAGCAACACGAAGGGTCCTGGTCCGGTCGCCACGAGACGGATGATGTGCTCGTGCGGCTTGATCTGCGACAGGATGGCGATCTCGCGCTCGAGGTCCTTGCGAGCGATCGCCTCGGTCCCCCGGCTCAGATCACCCCGGATGCGTTTGATTGCCACCCGTTCGTTATTCCACCAAGCCGCCCACACATCGCAGAAGGCCCCGCGCCCAAGGAGGCACTCCTCTACCTGTACGGCACTCAACTCCACCGACGCCACGCTCGACATGCCCGTGCTCTCCACGATCGGGTTCGGCGTCACCATCTCCCTGATCATTCTCTCACGCTTGAACTTCAACTTGAGGTCGCTTCTTCTTTTCTACAACTAGGGTTTAAGTATTGAGATCTACTAGATCGGCAATTTTGAAGCGTCACTTCTCCCGCCCATATCATCGTGCAGAGTGTGCGGGCGTTGCAGTCGGCGGCTATGAAGAGAGCGCCAAGCTCGGGATGGCGTTGGCCTAGAGCTCCTCCTTTGACGTCATCGTAACTACACGGTCCACCGCTCCTACCTCCGCGCCACCCTCGTGCCTGCAAACCAAGAAGAAGTCCGAGCTCGCGTTCGAGAGGAGAGATTCCGCATCGTGGTGATTTGTAAAAGGCGACACCAAAGAAGGGGGGGCAGGAGACAGCACGGCAAGGAGACCGTGCGCGAGTGATTACTAATAATAACTCTTCGACGGGAAGTGTTGGAGGTTCAATTGGAAGCAGCGAGCCAGAGCCTTCCTTTACGAGGTAATTCAGGCGGCAGCAAGTGGGTAGGCCTAGGCCTAGGCCTCGGCGAGAGTAGTCACACCCTCGGGCGCGATCGGGTATACAGCCGCCTGGTCACCGGCGAACGAGAGAGTAGTCACACCCTCGGGCGCGATCGGGTATATGGCCGCCTGGTCACCGGCGAACGAGATCGCCGTCGTCCCAGCATTTGGGCGTCCTTCAGCCAATGCTTTCGTTGTCGGATGTTTTCGACGTCTGCGGCTAAAAGAAGAAGAGTGCGGGCCAAATAGGGATGTCGGCCGCTGACGCCGTTGGTTGCGAGCTCGGCGCTGTCGAGACCTTTTTCAGGAGAGATGCGTACTATCTACTTGAGCTTATTCTGGTTGTAGTAGGGCTGGTGGTTGCGTCGAAACCCGCGGCAGCCCGCTGGCGGCAGCCACCGCGAAGGTCTTGATCTCGGCGATGGCGGCGGCGTTGCGGCTCTTAGGCTTGAGGTACTCAACCTGCTGGACGCAGACGGCGTTGCCCTCGTTCGGGAGCTCGAACAGTCGGGGGTGTGGCTTTTCGGGAAAATGGGTGCGCTGCTGACGGGACCGTAGAGGCCAGTGCCGTCGCCATTGCCGCGGTAGACGAACTGAGTGGCCACTCGGCCAGATTCTTCGCCGCCCGCTCGACGCACTAGGCGGTGGGTGTAGTATGGGCCACGCTCAGTAGCCGGTGGGTGGATCAGCGACCAGCTTCAAGTTACGCGAGACGTGGCCGGCTCTGGCATCACTTCCGGTCTCCGCTCCATATCCGCGCTCTGGCTCGTTTGAACGGCGGCTGAGCCCGCAACGCACCCCCGGCAGCCACAACAACGGGGATCTCCTCGGTTAGGAAGTTGCTCAACCTTGCTCTACTCTAGTAGTGTGATGATGACGGCGTTTCAAAAGGAGTTCGGTTTTGATGTTGGCCACGTGGCCACCCAGAGATCTCGAAACCCCAAAAGAAAGTGCATCATATTCTACGCCGCTCAGCAACAAGTATTCGGAACACGTGAAGCTACAGAACTAAGCTTTCTTCTTTCTCCCCCAAATGCACGTACGCCACATAATAATACCTACCTTCCTTCCAAATTGAAGCTGTCCCCACCTCTTTATACCCTCCTCTATCAGTGGTCCTCTTGAAAAAAGGCCCCCCCGCCTCCCCCCAAAAAAAAAGAGTGCTGATGATACATTTTAAACAAAATATTTGAGATATGATATTATACTTAAATAGAAGTACTCGTGTAGTATTGATTCAAGGCACAAGAAACGAAGATGACTCTTCCTTAACTTCAGCGTTCCGCACGGACGTGAATCTTCAACTAATAGTTGGAGAAGGAAATTGGCGGCGGCTTCCTCCCATTTCTGCTCTGGCGCCACCAGCGAGTCGCGAATAAGAAAATGGCGGTGGACCAGCGCAAAGAGAAGGGCGGCGTGGTGGTCAAGCCAAATTCGTCGTCGTCTTTCTTCTTGCGCGATTATTTTCTCTCTAAAGAATTTCATGAGCTGCTGTTGGACGCGAAAACCGTGTCGAACACCGCCGTCGCCGCCGCCGTCTTTCTTCTCGTGTGCATCCCGCGAAGTGGGTATGTCATGTGGACCGCGTGCGGCCTCGCGGTAACCATGGTGCCATACTACAACGGAATCTCGTACAACGTACTGCGATGGCCGCTGCTGCTGGCCGTGTGCGCGATCGTGATTCTCGAGCTCTGGACGTACGCCGTTTTGAGACTGTTCGTGCGCGCGGTGGAAATGGCGATCGAGGATCCGACGCGTCGAGAGCTTCGTCGCACTCTGAATCGCGCCGAAGACTACGAGAGTTGGCTCGCGTGCGCGCGAGCGCTCGACGCGACCGCGGGCATCGCTTCTTGGCAGGCCGACGTCGAGTCGACGACGTACAACTGGCCCTTTATTAAGGGAAAAATCGTGAGGCTCCGCGAAGCGCGTCGTAAGCGCGACTGGCGATCTGTGGTGAGGGCCCTTCGCACCTGCGTTCGACCCAACGTCGGCGGCATTAAAGACCCTCGTCTGTTCTCGGCGACGCACACGGGCGACCCGAAGATTCTCGTGAGCGACTTTATCAAAGAGGTTTCGATCTCTATCCAATGGCTCACGACGCTCGTGCTCGATACGCACGCCGCCTTGGTCCGAAGGCAAGAAACACCCCCCCGAAATAATGGAACTGCTGTGGCCGGCGACGACGACGACTCGGCGCCTCGTTTTTCCGAGGTCGCGGCGTTCAACAACGACGGCTCGGGCGACGCCAACCGATTCTCAGAGATCGCTGGGAACTTCAGGGACGCGTTCAACGAGACCAATCGCTTTTCGGAGGTCGTGATAAAGACCACCGGCGCGCTGACGGGCGCGTTTCGGGAGGAGAGCTTTTCGCGCATAGACACGACTCGCGAGTTCTTCGCGACCGCGCGCGAGTCGTACGGCAAGACTGCCCTCTGCCTCTCGGGGGGAGGTGCGCTCGGCACGTATCACATTGGGGTGATTCGTGCGCTATGGAAGGAGGGCGTGTTGCCGGACGTGCTCTGCGGTACCTCGGCCGGCGGCCTCATCTCGTCTTTCGTGTGCACGCGCGACGACGACGAGCTCGAAAGAGACCTCATGGACGACGGCTGTCTCCAGGCCCACCTCTGTTGCTTCGACCAGACGCCGCTCGAGTGCGCTGTCCACTGGTATAAGCACGGGTCGATGTACGACGGCGATCGGTTTCTCGAAATGAGCCGATTCTTCTCGAACGATTCCGAGACGGGTATTCGCGACATGACTTTCCTCGAGGCGTACCAACGATCGGGCCGCCACCTGTCGCTTACCGCGTGCTCGAGAGAAGGCAAACGCGCTCCTCCGGTTCTGTTGAATCACCTGACGTCCCCCCACGTGGTGATCGCCTCGGCTCTAATTGCGACCTGCGGCGTGCCGGGCCTCATACCGCCGGTCGTGTTGCGCGTCAAGGATCCCGACACGGGCAACGTCTCGCCGTCGACCGCGAGCGAAACCTACATCGACGGCTCGATTGTGACCGACATCCCAGCGGTCGCCCTCAAGGAAGCCTTCAACGCTCGCTTCATCGTCGCGTCGCAGGTCAACCCGCACATTGCCCCGATGCTCTACCACACGCACGGCAGCGTCGGCGACCCTACGCTCTGGTTTAACCCGACGCTCGCCCGCACCGAGGACCCTTGGCGTGGCGGCTTCGTGGTCGCCGCAGCCGAACTCTTCCTCAAGCGCGACATGTTTGCCAAGCTCCAGTTCCTTCGCGACATCGACGCCGCGCCCGGCTGGTCTGGCCGCTTCCTCACGCAAAAATTCGAGGGCGACATAACGATCACGCCCTCGCTTCGATTGCTCGATTATTTTCAAATTTTCAAAAATCCCGACGAGCACACACTGCCTCGATTCCTCCGCGAAGGCCGCGTAGCCGCCTACCAAAAGATCTCCATGATTCGCTCGCGCCTCGACATCGAACGCGCCCTCGCCAAGAGCTGCACCGACCTCGAGACGGCGCTCGAGGCCGCTCGGCCAGACCAGGCGAGCGGCCACTACTTGCCCACCACCTTTCGCTGGTGCAGCTCTGGTACCGAGCACCATGCATGGATGCGCGAGGTGGTTCAGCGGCGACGTTCGCATCGATTGCATATGATAGCGAAGAATATGGAGCACGCCTCGTCCGACCCCGCGCACGACCGTACCTCGTTCGATGATGACGGCATGAGGGCCTCAACCACCTGGACAAGAGAGCTTGACTCAATTCGCCAATTTTCGTTGTAGTGGTTGCTTGCTTTTTCGAGACACTCGACCACTTTTGTTTTTCTTACATTTTTGCGACTTTGGCGGCCGACCGACCCCGCGACGCGCGCGATTGATTCCAAGACCACAACAATATATGAAGCGAATAAAAAAAAAAGAGTCTAGACCTGCAAAATAACGAATAAACACCACAACTCACTCACCAATAACTGTTGTTATTACACCAAGCTGAAAACAACGAAATATCGTAGTACCCTCGACATCACTGCGACCATATCTTGCACGGCACAAAAAAAATACTCTTCCATATCCAAAAGAATCAGACCACGCCGAGACCGAGACGGATGACTCCCACGTAATCCATGACCACGACGCACGGAGCCGATCTAGTCGTCGCGCGCACGTCTATTTTTAGATATCTGCGTGGGAAAATATACAATGCTACTATGGTGGTGCTTTAGATGACGGCATTCTCGTCGACCGCGCTAGAAGCTGGTCATGACCCGCCCGTCCTCCCCCGGCAAGAACGGTTTCTTGGTTGGTGACCCGCAGGCCCACCCCTAAAGCCCTTCCGCTCTCCACTACTCCGAACACCCTGCTTGGGGTGCACCCCATTAGGAAGCTCCTATTTAGCCTCTGCCTAAATCGCTTCGCTTGCTTTGCCGAAGTAACTAACGACTGCCACCAGCGTCTGCGAGTAGGAGTAGTAGCCCCTTTCTTGGATAATAATGGGCACCGAGAGCATTTTCGCTTCTCGGCTTAAATACTTATCCTATTTTAAATGGTCGATCACATTCAAACATTCGCCTTGGCGCTAGTCACAACCCCTAGATCGACCGACCACCGAACAAGCGGACGCTTCTTCTAGTCACATGTTTTCTTAGCCCGCGTCCCCAGGTCTTTTCAAGACGACGGAGGACAGCGCACCTCGACATCTACGACTATCTCGAGAAGATCGGCCGTATCGCCGCCCACCTACCTTGAAAGAGCTGCGCATCCTCGAGATCACGCACCGATTTCGAGGAGGTGCAAAATGATGCGAATACTCGCTGGTAGCCTCAACCTCTCTTTAGTACGACACACGCCAACTCAAAATCTATATGCTGGAACGACCGGCCTAGGTCGTCCACACTCTTCAGTTGCGTGTCGCAACGCGTCTCAACCCGAAGGGGCTCAGAAAGAGGCACACTTTCGAAGTAGACTGTGGGCAAGTCAAAGGTTGTGAAGGACTTCCCCGAACAACGTGGCACACATGCTGGCTGGGGGTCTCGTGGCAGGTGGAGGACACAGTCGCCTTTGGAGAGGGGACGTCTGCGTGACTCTGTTCACGCAGCATGCGGTTGTGCGTCTTTCGTGCGGTTGATCGTGTGGGAGGGGGGCGACCGAGGTGAGTCATCAGCGTGCGCGCGGGACCGCATTCGGTGGTAGTGTTCACAAGTTTAATAAAAGTAGTGAGTCAGAGAAGCAGTCTCAGCGACGTTGTCGCGCCGGCCGACGAGCGGCCCTACGCCGTGTAGGGTTGGGACTCAGGTTTGTCATAAGGGGTGCAGCCGACCTGAGCCAGGGCTCAATCACTTGCGACTGTTTGGCCACTCACTCTATGCTCACTCAAGAAATCTCTCTGCACGCGTAATAATCAGCTCGTCACGTGTAATAATCTAATAATCAGTTGTTGCGTCGCCAGTGCGGCCAACGCCTAACTCGAGATCTTGAATCTTCCGTACGTGCTCGGCGTGCACCAACGACGTTGAAGTGAACCATAGGAGAAAGTACGCCACGGTGTCAAGGCCATAGGACATACGAAGCTGTCGCCCGTATGGGCCCAAAGAATTAATTGTTGGAGAGGATGCTTACATTATTTGTAGGATAACTACATCTCCGGCATTATTAGTGTCGGACATAGTTTTTTGAAGTTTTGTGCTCTAGCCCCATAATTAGATACAGGTCACGAATCTTCGTCGAAGAAGAGATTCAGTTCAGATAACCACGACTATCTCGTTTTCTCGACGGACGTCGTCCACGCGACGAACAACATCAACTCATGTGTAAAGCTGCTCCACAAGACAAGTCCTCCCGAATGAAGGGGGTCTCTTCGGCGACGGTGCCATCTTTGGCCGGTCTCCGCGCCTTGCTGGGTCATGCGATACTCCTTGGCTCGTGGATTCTCGGTACCTCGGTCGTTTCGACCTCCATCATCGTCGCGTGGTTGCGCGGCGCTTACGTGACGACGTCGCTCCTCGTGCTCGCGGCGACGCACCATCTCGTCGTGTCGACTCGACCGTGGCCGGCCTTTGTTCGCGCGATCCAAAGCCTCAATCTCCGCGCTTACTATCGTCGAGCTGCGCTGTATCTTCCTAAGTCGCTGCCGCGTGAAAAGACCATGTTCTGCTACGCGCCGCACGGCGTCGTGTCGTGCGGCTTCAACGTAAACGGAGTCTGGGCGCGCGAGTTTGAGCAAGTCGATATCATGTGGTGCGCGCGCGAGTTGAAAAAGACGATATCATCGTTGTCGCAGGTACGTCAGCACTGCGTTTTTTGTGCTGCCCGTGATCAGCCAGGTCGTTGGCTGGAAGGGTAACCTGAACTCTGCGAGCGCGAAGAGCCTCGAGAAGCGCATGCGAACCGGAGGCAATGTTGGCATCATTCCGGGTGGCTTCGAGGAAGCGACGATCTGCGCGCGCGGCGAGGACCGCGTCTACTTGCGCGGGCGCAAGGGCTTCGTCAAATTCGCTCTGCGCTACGGCTATAGCCTGTGTCCCGTCTTCACGTTCGGCGAGAGCGAGTGCTACTGGACGTTTCCGTACGGCGTCAATTGGCGTCTTTGGCTCAACCGCTTCAAAATCCCTGGGTGCGCCTTCTTTGGCAACCCGGTCGCCCCGCTCCTCCCGCGTCGAGGTACCGACCTCCTGACCTTCGTTGGCGAGCCCGTCGCTCTTCCGACCATTGCCAAACCATCGACCGCCGACGTCGACCGGTGGCACGCAGTCTACGTCGACGCCCTTCGTCATCTCTTCGATGCCAACAAGGTTAAAGCAGGCTGTGATGACCGCGACCTCGTTGTGCTCTGAATTCTGGAATTTGGTGTGTTTTTCGACACAACAAGCGGTCTGCGGCGAAAAAAGCGCGAGTTCCGAGGTGTAAGTATGTTTGACATCTCCTATCTGTGTTGGACTGTTGTTGCGTTCGATGCGCCGCACCTGTGAACGCCCATGCATCATGCTCGGCATGCATACACGTGAATCTGTTGTTTTAAGTAACGATTTCGAAAATTGGCACGCTCGCTGGCTGTCGGTGTGTCATCCACCGCGGTTTCTTTCTTTCCTTCCTTCTTTCCTTCCTTCCTTCTTTCCTTCCTTCCTTCCTTCCTTCCTTCCTTCCTTCCTTCTTTCCTTCCTTCCTTCCTCTTCCTTCCTTCCTTCCTTCCTTCCTTCCTTCCTTCCTTCCTTCCTTCCTTCCTTCCTTCCTTCCTTCCTTCCTTCCTTCCTTCCTTCCTTCCCGATACTACCTGAGGTTATTCTCCTCCTTCATCTCGGCGCCTTGATGTCATTGCACCATATCAACGATCACGTGCGCCACCATGATCAGCCCGCCCCATTTAGTCGAATGTCATTGGGACGTTCAATGTGGACTTCCTTTTAGGACGCCTTTCTCCTTTTTCTTCTTCGAACGCGAGGGACGTCTTTTGAGATGGCGTGTGAAAGGAAGGTTGGACCCAGCTCAGGGATCCATCAATCACCCTGCACCGGCGGGCATGTCTTTCGTGGTTATGGACCCATGCGGCCGACGCGGATCGGTACACTGATATCCCACCTCTAGCCCCGCGCATTTCTTTTTACTACTACCACCACGGCCGGAATATTAATGTGGCGTCGCTTCGGTCTCGAGCTGGCGGTGCTGCAGCAGATCATCGCGATAGGGTGCATACACGTGACTCGAAGAAGAAGAAAAAGAAGAAGGAAGAGGCCGGCGAGTTCTTATTTTGTCAAGACCTCTTAGAACACTATGGGGAGAAAGAGGCCGGCGAGTTTTTCCGTTGGTTGGTTGGTTCAAGTTGGTTGGTTAAAAACTAAAGTCGATCGGCATCACATCAGTTGGCGCACGAGGCGTAGGCCGCGTCGAGTTGGGGTTTGAAAGCCTTAGCGACAACGGGGCGCTTGACCTTCATCGTCGTCGTGAGGAAGCCGTTGTCGGGCGTGAGGGCGGGCGATCCATCGTCGGCGACGACGAGGGCAAAGGCGAGCGGGGTTTCAAAGGGGAGGAGGCCGGACTGCTTGCATTGGATCTTGAGGGCGTCAGAGACGGGCTGGAGGATCTCTGGGCGCTGGAGGAGGTCCGGGCCGTAGGGCAGGTCGCCGAGGCCGACCGTAAGCTTCAAGTCTTCGATCGCGGGCATCTGCGGGCAGACGAGGGCGACGACGCCCTTCTCGCCAGTCCTGCCGTAAACGACTGGAATTTCGACGTATTTCGAGAGGCGGAGCGCGGCCTCGACCTTAGTGAGCGCCACGTACTCGCCCGTGGCCCCCTTGAAGAGATCTTTCTTGCGGTCGATGATCCGCAGTCGGCCGCGCTCGTCGATCTCGCCGACGTCGCCCGTGCAAAAATAGCGCACGCCATCGATCGTCGCGAAGTCTTCCTCGTTCTTCTTGACGATCTCGGGGTCGGGTTTCTTTTTGTCCACAAAGTAACCGTCGCAGATCGAGGGCCCGCCGATCAGGACTTCGCCGCGGCGGCGGCCGATAGCCGGGTTCTCGAGGTCCGCGTTCAAGTAGCCGCCTTCCTCCCAGTCGCGGAGGCGGACGTAGGAGACGGGCGTCGGCGGGCCGACCTGGCCGGTCGCGTTGTCCTCGGTAACCCCGAGGCACGAGGTCCCGCAGGTCTCGGTACAGCCGTAACCCTGGCGCACGGGGCAGTTGAAGCAGGTCTGCACGAAGACGTGGACGGCCGGGGAGAGAGGGGCGCTACCGCTCGCGGCGTACCGGAGCCGACCTCCGACGAGCGCCCGAATCTTCTTCATCAAAATCGCGTCCCAGAAAAAGCCAGCGCCGACCAACCCCTGCTCGAAGCGGGCTTTCCCCGCGTCGAGCGCTAGATCGAACAAGTACTTCTTTTGCGGCGAGCTTTCGACCTTGCGCAAGACTGCCGCGTACACCTTGTCGAGCACGGCCGGCGCGAACAGCAGCGCCGTCGGCCGCAGGAGCGGCGCGTCCCCGCGGCATCCCTTCTGGAGTTTCACGCCCGTGTCGGTGAGCGTGTGCGCCGACCCGTACCCCATGCTGCCGCCCAAGTGCAAAAACCAGAGCTCCACCCCGAACTCCATGATGTGGGCGAGCGGGAGGTACGCGCACACGACGTCGGAAGAATTAAAGAACGGAAGGTAAGTTTTCGTAGAGATCGCCATTGCCACCAGGCTCCGATGAGCCACCACCACGCCCTTCGGAACGCCGGTGGTTCCGCTCGTGTACATGATGAGCGCGACCTCGGACGGCGCGACGCTCGTCGCCTCCTTCGTCGCGCCCCGCTCTTTGATTTTCTCGAGGGAGAAGATCTCGCGACCCGACGAGAATCCACCCTCTGCCTCGGCGTCTCCGATGGTCACGACGGACTTGAGGGTGCGGGGGAGCTTCTTTGCCCCCGTCAATACCTTGAGGAGTTTGGCGTCGCACACGCACACGGACGCCCCCGTCTGCGAGAGCGCCGTCGTCACGCCTTCCTCGCCTAACGTCGCGTACGCCGTGACGACGGTGATGCCCATGCGACAGCACGCGAGTGCCGTCACCATCCAGTCGCGCTGCGTCTCGGCGTAAATCAGCAAGCACTCACCCTTGGACGCGGGCAGCCCCGACGCCAACGCCGCCACCTCCTCCCCGACGCGTTCGTACGACCACCACTCGAAATCACCCAAAGTCAACTTCTCGAACTTGCCCTCGTACTCTCGCTTGAGCACAGGACGCCACCCCATGCACGGCCCGGACCCCTGTGTCCGCACGCTCGCGGCCACCATCGCCCACACCGTCCCGTTCCCCTCTGGGTCTTCCAAGGCGGGCGGCCCCAAATCGCGCTGGAACCCATCTCCCGAATTGTTCATCCCGCACCTCAGCGCGGGGCTCACCTTCGGAATCTCGCTCCCCCCAACATTCCATACCCCTACGCTCTCCACCCCGCCGTCCGCGTGCTCCCCGCACGCCGCGTCGATGCTCAACTCGCTCCCCATCTTTTCCTTGATCGAATCGCGCGAAAAGAAACTAAGAATTACACCCACACAAACTACGGTCCGTTTATGCATAATATTACACCGCGCCGAAATTTGAAACACCACGTGTGAGAGAGAACTCAAATGGGGATGTGAGAACTATAGTGGGGACTTGGTGCAGGGGTAAGTGTAATATAGCTTCCTCACACACTAACGCTGTGGAAAAGAAAGAAAAGGAAAAAGGGGGAAGTGAGGTTCTGAGGAAGCTATGACACTTACCCCTGCACCACGTATCCAGTATTCATACGTCTTTCTCTTATCGCTAGTCTAACGCCTCATTCCATTCGTAACATGGTAGCAGGTGTTCGTCTCTCGTTGTCTATGATACCGGCGCCAAACGTCTACCTTTGTAACTCTCCCACTGGTTTCACTGACCTTGACAATACTCAGCATCACTCCATCACTTCTGCACTCGGCACTGGCTTGGTTTCTGGTTCCGCCACTGCCCACTTAACGTTTCCTTCAATTGGTCCTCTTGACAATCGTGGTCTTCCTTCTCCTGCACCCACTCTTTCCGCCCCTCATGGTATCCATGTCGCGTTCCCGCATACCCTCATCTCTCCTGGCCTTGGTGACAAACGGATTCTTTCAGATCATGCCCTTGAGCAAATTGGTTACGATTGCCACACCATTCAGGCCGTTGCCCCTGCTTATCCGCAACGTATTTTACGTCACCGCCAAACGCATCACGTTATTCCCCTGCTTCGTCGCTGTGGTCTTCTTTTGATCGTCTGTTGGATCGGCAATACGACCGCTGCGCCCTACGCGGACTACGTTTCACCTTTTGTGGCATTTTCTTTCTTCTTGCCCCCGTGTCCATGACCCTTGTGCGTTTCCCGCTGTGTCTCAACGCACTCAACTTACCTTCGACCTTTGGCATGCTCGTCTTGGTCATTATAGTCCTCCCTATCTTCGGCGTTTGTCTTCTCTTGCTGTTGGCGCACCGTTTTTCCCGAGCTCCGCGTCGCTTTCTTTTTGTCCTGCTTGTGCTCTCGGTAAAATGCATGCTGCGCATGTTGGCCAACGTAAAGTTCATGCTTCCGCTTCCACTTCGCCTCCTTCCTCCGAGCCTTTGTCTCGTCCACGTGCCGTTGCCCCATACCTTATTATTCACGCCGATCTCATGTGTGCCGGCGTCCCATCCTTCATATATCAAGATCGCGCGATCCTCGCGTTTGTCGATGATCATACGCGCCGCCGCACGCGGTACTTTGCTCCACGACACGATGCTCTTACGAACGCTCGTCAACTCGAACTTTTTCTGTCTACCGTGGTTCGCCCATTCGGATATCGCATTGCCCTCATCTACACCGATCGTGGCCGCTCTCTTATGGGCCAATTCGAAACCTTCTGTCTGGGCAACAACATCGCGCTTAAACGCGCCCCTGCAGCTCAGTCCAAAACTTCACAGGCGCACGCTTTTTCCGGTGTTGTGGAACGCTCTCATCGCGCAACCGCTGATATTACTCGCACTCTTTTGGTACATGCGCACCGTCCACCTGATTTTTGGCGTTGGGCCATGGAAACGGCTGACTTCATCTCTGAGCGTATGCCAAATGCCTCTAATCCTGGATATATGACGCCACATGAAATGCTACATGAAACTCTCCCACGTGTCGATTTTCTTCGTGTTTGGGGCTGTCCAGCAGCAATTCTCACTGGCGACAAATGGCCTACCAAAGCTATAACCGGCATCTTCATTGGGTATCCCTCTGGAGGCCCTGGATATCGCATATTGCTTCAACGCCCCACAGGTCCTGTCATCCACACCTCGATTGATGTTGGTTTTGACGAAAATTTCGCTCTGCGTAAGTCACTGTCCTCTCAACCCCTTCCTCCGTCTCTAGTGGATTCTCGTTTTCCTGACTTATTTTATTACGACCCTCGTTTATCTTCCGCCGTCGCGCCCATGTCTTCTGTTTTTGATGCTCCGGAGCCGGCCTTATCGGGACTGATCACCCCTGAAACAACTCAACCGTCACTGACTACGCTGTTACCGGACAATACGAAACGTGCACCATTACGTCGCGCCAGACGGGGCCGACCGCGCAAAGTCGACCAACGCGCGTTACAACAACCAACAAACTTTTATACGGGCAATTCTGTTTCCTCCTGTCACGATGTTGATTCTGTTTCCTCTGTCGCTTCTGTTTCCTCCTGTAACTCTTTGTATGTCTCTTCTGTTAGCTTTCGTTTGTTAGTTCATTATGTCTTCCTTCCCCTTTGTTTGGCTAACACCCTTGTTGATCCCCATGCACACGTTTATTACTCTGCTTCCGAAAAAATGTCTCAGTATTCAGACCTTGACGAAACTACTATTACTTCCACCCATTTACGTGAAGCTTTAGCTCCGACCAATCCTGGGCGTCCTGGCTGGTTGCAAGCCATCGCTAAAGAATACAGCTCTCTTGGTCAGCTTGGTTGCTGGGATGTTATTCGCCTTCCTTCGACTTTTTCTGGCAACATTTGTACCCTCAAGTGGATCCTCCGCAAGAAGTATGACTCTGGCCGCTTCAAATCGTACAAGGCTCGCCTCGTCGTCCGCGGTTACACCCAGGTTCACGGCATTGATTATCATGACACCTACTCACCGGTTGCCAACATCGTCACGATCCGTTTCTTTCTAACCTTTGTCGCTGTTCATGACTGGGATTTGCACAAGTTGGATGTCAGCTCCGCTTTTATTCAAGCTCCCATTGACGAAGACATCTATGTCTGGCCACCCGAAGGCTATGCTCCTCGCCAACCCACCGATGGTTCCAAAATCGTTTACAAGCTCCGTCGCTCTTGGTATGGTTGCAAACAAGCTTGTCGCAATTGGTGGCTTTATTTAGAACGCTTCCTTCTCAATGATTGTGGCTTCGTCCGCGGATCTGGTGACACTTGCCATTACAAGCTCGTGCTCAATTCTACCGTCGTTCTACGTCTCGTTCTGGTCGTTGATGATCTTCTTGTGGCGCACCCTCGTCATTGCACTGGCCATTACCAAGCCTTTTTCCTCCGTTTCCGCGCTTACCAAGCCTTTTTCCTCCGTTTCCGCGCTTTCACTGACGTCAATGAACTTGATCTCACCTCTTACGTTGGTCTTCGCATTACGCGTGATCGCCCTCGGAGAACCCTCACTCTTGACCAATCCCATGCTATCCGTGAAATACTTACCGAACATCGCTTCATCAACAGTAAACCCGAACTCACTCCCGCTCCCAAAGGTCTTCATCTTTCTGCGGCTGATTGTCCTACTCCTGGTTCTCCAGATCACATTTTCATGGCACGCATCCCTTTTCGCCGTATTGTTGGCTGTGTCCTCTTCATCTCCATCATGACTCGCCCTGATATCACTTGGTCCGTCAATCAGTGTGCGCGCTTTTCCCACAATCCTGGTAAACCCCACTGGCACGCTTTATCCCACACTCTGCGTTATCTCAACGGTTCTCAAGATCTTGCCCTTATTCTTGGTCGCGATTCTACCCTTCGTCTCTGTGGTTATTCCGACTCCAGCTGGGCCGACGACCCTGATGAACGCCACTCTACAACTGGTTTTTGTTTTCTCCTTGCTGGCTCTACGATAGCCTACTGCTCCCGCTCGCAGTACTTACTTGCTCGCTCTTCTTTTGAAGCTGAATTGCTCGCTCTTTACGCTGCTACTGCTGAGCTCTCTTGGCTTCTCAAACTTTTTGATGACTTTGATCTCCCTCGTCACACGGCCCCAATTTATGTTGATAATAGCACCACCGTCACCCAAGTCCGTCTCCAATGTCTCACACGGCGCACCCGCCATATTGACATTCGCTTTTACAGTACCGCCGAATATCATCGCAACCACATCATTGATCTCAAACACATACCCCGCCTTCACAATCTTAGCGACATTTTCACCCGCAGTACGGAAGCTCCTTCCTTCCTCCGGCTTCGTGCTCTTTACCTCACTTCGTGATCTTCGCCCTGATCTCTGTTGTTTTCTTTCTTGCCACAATGCCTCTATGACGTCTTCCTCAAAGCTTCTCCTCTGTGAGGACCTCACTTACCCCTTTTTCCTTTTCTTTCTTTTTTCCAGCACCTGTGTGAGGAAGCTATGACACTTACCCCTGCACCACGTATCCAGTATCCATACGTCTTTCTCTTATCGCTAGTCTAACGCCTCATTCCATTCGTAACAGAGGTCCTCACACAGGTGCTGGAAAAGAAAGGAAAGGAAGAAGGAAAAAGGGGTAAGTGAGACGCTCACATAGGAGAAGCTTGAAGGAAGACGTCAGGAGAGGCAGTGTGGCAGCAAGAGACAGGGGATATCAGGGTGAAGTCACGAGGTGAGGTAACGAGCACGAAGCCGGAGGAAGGGAGGAGCTTCCGTACTACGGGTGAAGATATCACTAAGGTTGTCAAGGCGGGGATTGTGTTGGAGATCAATGATGTGGGTGCGATGATATTCAGCGGTGCTGTAAAAGCGAATGGCAATATAGCGGGTGCGCCGCATGAGACATTGGAGACGGACTTGGGTGACGGTGGTGCTGTTTATCGACATACATTGGGACCGTTTGACGAGGGAGATCAAAGGCATCAAAAAGTTTGAGAAGCCAAGAGAGCTTAGCAGTAGCGGCGCAAAGAGCGAGCAATTCAGCTTCAAAAGAGGGGCGGGCAAGGAGTTACTGCGAGCGGGAGCAGTAGGAGATCATAGAGCCACCAAGGAGAAAACAAAAGCCAGTAGTGGAGTGGCGGTCATCAGGGTCGTCGGCCCAGCTGGAGTCGGAATAACCACAGAGACGAAGGGTAGAATCGCGACCAAGAACAAGGGCAAGATCTTGAGGACCGTTGCAGTGGGGTTTACCAGGATTGTCAGTAAAAGGCGCACTCGGATTGACGGTCCAAGTGATATCAGGGCGACTCATGACAGAGATAAACGAACACCTGCTACCATGTGAGAACTGAAATGGGGATGTGAGAACTATAGTGGGGACGTGGTGCAGGGGTAAGTGTCATGGCTTCCTCACACCACGCATGCCATTCCGGAGCCGAAGTTTTCGGTCAAAAGATCTATGTCAAAACTTTACCTGTGATCTTACAATGACCGGCGATAGCAGCGAGTCGTCGCTCGAATTCACAACAACCGGGTACTACTTACCTCGAACCGTTTTACGCCCGGGAAAAGGCGCTTTTCCGACTCTAAGTGATGCCGGCGTCGCACGTTTTGGCTCATGCGCTCCCTTTCGAACATTGCAGCGGCGGAATTACCTGGCTGGAATCATTGGGCGGCAGGGCGGGGCGGGCGTCAAAAGAAAAACCTTCCGTCTTCCCTTCCTTCCTTCCTTCCTTCCTTCCTTCCTTCCTTCCTTCCTTTCTTTCTTCGATGGTGTTGCACTCGAACGCGCCCCATCTCAAACGCTGCACCTTCTGCGTTATTGTGTAGACGGCGTACCGAGAGCTCCAGAAGTACTAGTGGGTTCCAACGAAGCGAGCCTGTCTGTCTGTCTCTGCCTGTCTGCTTGATGGGAAATTAAGGAGATTGATGTAAGAAGCTTGATTTGTTAAGTTTGATCACACACTACCAAGCTATCCCGAAGTTTGATCACGTTACCGTCCAAGGTGTGATCATTTGCACAAAGTTTGGTCAACAATTTGATCACTACGCCTCAAGTACAGTCAAACTAAATGCGCCAGTAGGTGCGAGAATGGTTTAAGTGCAACATAGGTGCTGCGGCTAGGCGGAACCTAGCGTGGCGGTAAGTGCACGGCATGCCCGTGACACTGAGATAAGAAGGAGACCCTAAGGCAGCGCGGATACGCGGCTAGTCTGGGCAGCGATGCGCGACCTCGCCAGCAGTTTCCCGCGGCTTGATGTGATTAAGCTGCGCCCATTCTCGCACCTTCCATCATATCACACCGCGACTGTGCTGTTGGTCGTCCGCCATTCTTCGAAAGCAGGCGGGCATCAGATGCCAATAACATGGTCTGCGTGAGACGGATAGCCCCATTCCGGATTACAGAGTCTGATAGGAGAAGCGTCTTTGCGAATCTCGACGACCCCAAGCAACTGCGCGAGGCCATGCTCCTGGAGCAGCCGCGTGTCGTAGTCCCACACCTCCGCGATACGCACGCCGTTGAGGCGCCCTTCACCGTCGCATACCCAATCCGGAGATAGCTGTCCAGCTGGGACATGGAACCGCAAAGCGGACACGTGCAGTTACGCTTGCATCAACACCTCGCTCGACCGCAACTGAACACCTCCTCCTTATCCTCCTCCTCGAGCACCTCGACACCCCCGCCGCATGATGTCCCGCCGCGGCTGCACCGTCGAGCACTGCATGAGGACGATGGCAATACAAGCCGCGGTATCTCAACGGTGACAAACGTGTACAGAAGATCGCTTAGACCATCTTACTCTAACCCTGTCATCTTTGAGTTTTTTTCCTAACCCGCTCTTACCCCACTCTCCTCGACGTTCTCAACCGCCAATCTAAGCTGCTTTGATCAGCACGCTCGATAATCATTGAGTTTACTCCTAAACACTGTCTTCAACGTCATTTCTTCCACTTACCCCAGTTCTCCTTTCCGCTCGACGCTCGGACCCCCGCCAAATCTAAGCTGCTTTTAACAGCGCACGCTCCGTCCTTTAACATTTGAGGCGGCAGCATGCCTACGATCTACGGGCGGGGCCCGTCCTCTCTTCGCCTGCCCCGCGGCTCGGCGATGACCCCGACTAGGCCCCGCATTCCCATCTACGCCCTTAAGGCACATCCTTCATGCCCCCACACAACGCACCAAAAGCCTTCAAGCACAAACAAGCACCCCCCTCTCTTAGCAGTCGACCACCTTTGAGTTTGATCCTAAGACCCTGTCTTCAGTGCAGCCACCGCCCACCTCCAGCAACCGCGCATCACGCGCAGGCGCGCTTCAGGGAGCGCCAAGACGCGTACAGAAACGCCAACGGCCCCTACGTCTCCCGGCCGCCGGGTCCCTGGCGGCGCCCGGACGGTCAGGCTGGCGCTTGGCCGTCCCCTGCAATCGGCTTGCGTCAACGTCCTTCCACTCACCCCAGCTCTCCCTTCCGACGCTCGGACCCCCGCCAATCTAAGCTGCTTTTCACACCGCACGCTCCGCCCTTTGACCTTCGAGTGTTCTCCTAAACCCTGTCTTGTCTCAAACATCGCAACAAGTTTGATGTGCCTGTCCGAAGTTTCCTGCTCGCACGCCAAGTTTGATGCATCGCACATTTACTATTTTTGATCACAAAGCTGCAAGTTTGATCATACATGCACGAGTTTGGTCACAAAGGTACCAAGCTTGACCATATACACGTGTATCAACATACAAACACTCGCAGAACAACATCCACAAACATGGCATGCGCGAGACACCGCTGGTACCGCGCTCTTCTCCTCGTCGCCCAAGAGCATTTGGATCCACCCGAGTTTTATGTTGTCGAAGAATTTTTTCCATAAAATGATGCTGGTTCGTCATTTCGTGCCTTTGGCGGATGACGTTGTTTTGTGTGTCTTTCGCACGCGCTTATTTCTGAGTAGAGCCGCCTGCCTGACTTGCTCTCCATGGAGCCCTTGATGAGGACCGTCAAGGCCTCGTGGAAGTGCTCCGCGCAATAATTGGGTCTTCGTCCGGACGAAGGTTCCGAGCAGTTTTTGCTTTCAGCATGCGCAACTGTAATAAAGTCTTTGTGCGCATCACGAGATCAGCACGCTTATAGAAGCCGCTGCTATGTATTTTGCAGTTGAACAACGACAGCGCCGTCGCGCTGTTGACCATGATGTACGCGGATTGCCTGCCCCCCCGTGTCGACCATCTTCTTCTGGAACTCCTTCCGAACACACATATTCTGATTTCGGCTTTGTTCTGGTAGGTCGAGTGCAGTCAGGCCTCATATGTCCGCATTCTCTGAGCTGCGACAGCGTGTACGCGGCGATCGCTCATAGTCGTTACACTTCGTCAGGGAACGCGACTAGGCTGCTTTCTTCCTCGGCGTCGTGTTCAGCCGACGACGTCAGCTGCATGTATCCATCACGCTCTAGCTCGACCCGAGTTGAAAGCTAGCATCGATATCGTCCTCGTCGTCGTCTGTTTCGAAGTCCAAGGACGCTCCGGAGTCACAGCGCGACATATAGAACCTCACATGGAAGCTTGCTTGATGATACACAGCGGCCCTAGAGGCTTTGTTAGCATTGGTCCTGTCATGTAGAAGTTTGGTCACTCGAAGTCGCCACAAATCTGGATTGACAAAAAGAAAGTGGTGATCAAACCCCTAGACCGTGATCAAGCTTCATATTGTGCCGTCGCAAACGTCGCGTTTACACTTTATTATGGTTTGCATCTCCCAGGCTCAAGGAGCCGACAAAAGCCTGACGCAGCCTCACCGGACGGCCACAAACAACCCTCGAGAGCGGCCAGGTATTGATCATCATCCGCGACAACAAGCGGGTTGTGTCCTTTTGGTGGTTGAAGCGCACCGTGCCCGTCGCCGCACCTAGCTTCATCAAGACAAGGACGACGCACCCGGTGGTGTGTGTGTGTGCCCGGGAGTAGTTTTAATTAACCTAAAATAACCTTCTTCAAAAAGTACACATTTCCGACAAGAGGAGCGAGCAGCCTCCCCCCCTAGACATACATGTTTAAAAACAAAAAAAAATCAGATCGACGAGCCTCGATCCACCTCGTGTGATGATGGTTGTGAGAGTTTTTCGGGAGGAGGGCCAGACCCCGAAGAAGAAGAAGCACCACCAGCCGAAGACGCGTCGCGTTCGAGGTCGTTCGCGTCCTCCAGTAGTGTCGTGCCGTCCTCGAGGGGCGCCAGTTGCGGGCTGGGCGGCGCTGGCGTATCCTCTTCCTCCTCATCATCACGGGATGAAGTGCGGCGAGTGGAGGCAGCCGCGAGGCCGCCCGACGTGATGAGGGCCGCGCCTACGAACTGGGGAATCTCGGGGCGCTCGCGATTGAAGATGATGCCGAGACCAAAGGCCCAGAGGAGCTGGAGGTAGTTGAGACTGGCGGCGCGCATGGCAGGGAGATGCTGGAAGGAGTGGTTGAGGAGGGGCTGGCCCACGAAAGACGTGAAGGAAACGAGGACGACGAGGAAGGCGTTCCGGAAGTCCGCGACGAGCGTAGGTTGTTGGATCCCAAAGGCCAGGGCGTTCGAGCCAATGGCCGCGGAAAACAAGTGGAAGGACATCGCGAGGCAGAGAGCGGGGGCGCGCGGGCCGACGACGCGGACAACGACCATGGTGGCGGCCACCAAAAAAGCGCCGAGTAGAGCTAGCAACGCTCCGACGTCGTGCGTTTTCGTGTTGTGGCGGTCGTTGAAGGGCTGCGACACCAGAAGCGCGCCAACCGCACCGCACAGAATCGAGACGCAGCTCGCCACCGTCAGCTTCTCGCCGAGCACGGGCGAGAGAAGCGTAATCCAAATAGGGTTCGTGAACAAGATGGCCGTGTGCTCGCCGACGCCGATCATATGGAGAGCCACGTAGAGGACCACGAATGCCGCGGAGCCGACGACGCCTCGGAGGACCACGAGGTGCCGCACGTCCCGCGGCCCGAACATTCGCTCATCGAGGCGTCCAATCCTGCGCGTCTTGAGAAGGACGCGGAGCGAGGCGAGGCCCGCCAGAACGGATCGATACGTTACGAGCTCGAGGGCTGTGATGCGCCGCTCCACGATCTTCGCCACGAGGGCCTGGAAAGCATAGATGACCGTGCACGCGACCATCGACGCCTCGCCGGAAGGCCACACCATTCCATCGCCAACCCTAGTTCCGACGACGATGACGTCATGAGGCGGAGAAGCTTCTTCGGAAGCAGCTTGCTCCCCTTATTTATTTATTTATTTATTTGAGGGGTGGGGGGGGTGCAAAAAAAACGGTGGTGCGCTCTTGTTAGCTGACGAGCGGGATGTCCTGGAGCTCGCGCCTCGAACAGAGGTACTCGCCTGCGACGGGGGGGGGGTGAGAGTTATCATCAAGCTCGATCGGACGACGAAAGCCCGAGTAGTCTGTCTGTCTGTCTGTCTGTCTCACTCACCGAGGACGACCATGACGACGAGGGCGACGAAGTGGACGATCCACCAGGTGAGATTCGGGAGAGTGAAGTCCGAGTAGACGACGCAGGTGACCGCGTGGATGATGTAGAGAGTGACGGCGAAGTCGAGACATTTGCGGGACTTTTCGACGATGGTCCGGAGTAGGGTGGCACCGACGAGGCCCGAGGCGAAAATCGCCAAAACTTCGAGTCCACCAGACTCCGTCAAGACGTCGAGACTTCTTGTGAGCGAGAAGAATCGATCGAGGCTGAGGGGCAAACCATAGATCACGTGGCAGCCCATGAAGAATATTCCCATGAAGGCGTAGTAGAAGCATTGCAGCGAGACGATCTGGAAGCTGATGAGGAGAGGGTCTTGCCGTTTCATTTTGTCGTGCATCGAACGACTGCGGACGAGCGCCCGGAAGCGACGCCAACGTTCGAATCGGCGGCTACACCCGCGCGTGGATGACGACGCAATGGTTAAGGGTTTAGGACTCCTACAACTCGGAGGTTAAGGAATCCTGGCGCGAACTTTTCTTCTCGAGGAGGTCAGGTCGGCCTGGGTGCCGTCGAATCCCCTCTGGCTCGTCGCAGCGGCGGTTGGGGTTACTGCCGGAGGGCTTCGCGCCGCGTGGGCGGCGCCCGTGGCGGCTACGACGGTCGTTTTCGTGGGCCGTCGCGTCGAGAACGCCGTGTTGCAGCTCACCGCGGACGTGCGCGAGGATATGCGCGCGACGGCGACACCGGTCTACGTGTTGGTGGCCTCCGCCTCCTCGGGGGCGGCTTTCGCCACGTGGATTCTCCTCTGCTGGGCGGCGGCGACGGCGGGATGATCAGCAGATTTCTCCTCTTTCACCCACCGCCTACTATCCGAGTGCATTCATATATGTGTTCGTGAGTCGTGCAAGTGTACGAAAGAAAGTAAAGTACGATCGTCTCGCGACTGCCCGCGAGATCTCGTCGTCGTCGTCGTCGTCGTCGTCGTGCTGTTGTAATTATTGTACTACTTGTAATATTTTTGTGGCCGGCGCTGCTGTACTGGGAGTTCGGAATTCTGATTTCGACAAAAAAAAAAAAGTACGCCCCCAGCCCCCCCTCGTCGAGACCTTTTGACAAAGCAGGCAAAAAGGTTTTTTGGTTGAGAGGAATCTCAACGGACATGGAAACCGGGCCCGGGCGAGAGGGCTCTCTCTCTCTCTCTCTCAAAAGATGGTGGGAGTGGAGTGGTAAATGTACTCGCATTGTGACGGGCGCGGCGTGTGGCACCCGTACTCGGCCTCGGAGAACGAGGCGATCGCGGCGGCGGAACGGGCGGGGGCGTCGTCGGTTCCTTTGAACGTGAACGGGGTTGGTCGATTTGAGGTTCGATTTGGATCCGCCGCCGTGTCGCGGCGCATGGCGCAGCCCCCCAGCACGGGTATGATCCAGGTGAACGTGGAGAACGAGTCGACGCGCGTCGTGCGCAAGGAGGTGGAGCGGTCGAGCCGGCGACCGTCGTCGAGAAATCCGCCGCAGTTCTCGTCGATGACAATTACGGATCCTTACGACAATTTCGCGGCAGATTCGGAACCGCTTTTTGGCTGGCTCCTGCGGAAGCAGTCCAAGGGGTGGCGCAAGGGGTCGTGGCAGCGGCGGTTTTTCGTGCTTGCCCCGCGGAGCTCGGCCCTCTTCTACTTTACCAAAGGCCTCCACTCGCGACACGTCGACCTAATCCGCAAGGCAGATCCGAGCGCGCCGCAGGCCAAGGGCTCGATTCACCTCGCGGGCGCCGTTATCGACGCGCGGCCCGTCGACGAGGACAAGCCCTACTCGTTTACGGTGCGCGTGCCCGGCGCGGAGTACTACATATCGGCCCGGGCCGACTACCTCAAAGACAAGTGGCTCGCTCAGCTCCACGCGGTCGCTCGCGGCGAACCGCTCGGCGGGCCGCCCCCGACGCCGACCCAACGCCCGCAGGCGGCGAGCTACCGGCTCCCGCCCACCGTTGACAACGGGACGCCCGTCACCGCGCCCAACACCTGGGGGGGTCCGACGGCGCCGCCCCCGCCCTTTGGGGGTGGTGGTGGTGGTGGTGGTGGTGGGCTCGCGCGCATCGCTTCGCAACCCGAGCAAGAAGACGACTACGACGGTGCCGCGACACCCGCCGTTATCCCGGAGCAGCCGCCGCCGGCGCCGGCGCTCAAGGAGGAGGAGGAGGAGAAAGACGAGTCGCCGGCCTACGCGGCGACGGCACCGGTCGACGAGGAGGAGGAGTGGCAGCGGCCGGTCGTCCCGGAAGCGGCCCGGAGAGCAGACGAGGACGGAGATTTGTTGTCGGAGGAGACGATAGTATCGACGCCGCCGCCGCCGTCGCGGCCGCCGCCGCCGCCGCCTCCGGAGGCGTCGTCGGAGGACGTGGTGGACAAGTTCACCTCCCTGGTGACGGGCGGGGACGCGGCCGAGGAACACTCGGAGTGCGCGGTGTGCTTCGACGAGCTGCACGCGCGGCCCGTGGGCGTGCTGACGACCGACGCGGGTCGGCGGCTGTGCCGGCACCTGGTGCACCTCGACTGCCTGCGGGCGCTGCCGGGCCAGCCGTCGCCGGCGTGCCCGATGTGTCGGCGCGCGTCGACGGGAACGAAGGAACTTCCGCGCGTCGTCGACGATCCGCGGGCCTGGTTTGATCTCCTGGACGTAGACGGCGAGGGCCGGATCGAGGCGGAGGACGTGCTGGCGACGCTCAAGTCCCAGCTCGCCGTGCGCGAGGAGGAGCTCGAGGCCAACTGGGACAAGATCTGGGACAGGTTCGACCTCGACCATTCGGGCTCCTTGAGCTACGACGAGCTCGTCGATCCCGACCGCGGCCTCCTCGCCGTCATCAAACAGCTCAGCCCGAGCCTCGACGAGGACCTCGAGGCGACTTCGGCTCCGCGGGTCGAAGACCGCCACGCGGCCGCCCCCGACCTCACCAAGGACAAGGAGGGCTGGTTTGAATATTGGGACGACGACGGGAGCGGGTCTCTCGACGAGGGCGAGCTCGTCCGCGCGTTGGTTCACTCTTTCGACAAGCGAGGCCGCCGGGAGGAAGTCCGGGCGATTACCGAAATCGTCCACGCGCTGCTCGCGGCCTGCGACGTCGAGGGCGACGGCCTCATCAGCCGCGACGAGTTCCTGGCGCCGAACGCGGGTCTCGCCGACGTGATCATAGGCAACTTTGGCTTTTTCGCCGACGGCGGCGAAGAGCCGGCCGCGCCGCCGGCCGCGCCGGCGGCGGCCCCGTCGCCGCCGGCGTACAACGACGTCCACGCGGCGAGCGCGCCGCCCTCCGGACCGCCGGTGCGGCGCCGCGACGACGACTTTGCGATCGAGATCCGGACGAACGGCGGCAACCGATACACGGCGGCCGACCTCGACGCGACGCCCCGAACGACCGTCGGAACCCTTCGAGGTACCGCGGCGAGGCTTCACAACAACATGGATCCCTCGCGCGTCCGCCTCGTTAACCGCGGCCAGCAGCTCCGCGACGACAACCTCGCTCTCTCAGCCGCCGGCGTCCGCGACGGCGACTCCCTCGTGCTCGTCGTCGGCGCCAGTTCTCGACCGACGTCGGACCTTCCGCCGGCCCGACCTCCGCCGCGCCACGACCCGCATGCCTCGTGGGCACCTTCCTCGTCATCTTCGTCTTTTTCGGGGAGATTACCCGCCTCCCTCACCGCGCCCCCCGTCGCCGCCGAGCCCCCCTCCGCCGCGACCCCGCCGCCCTACGCCCCCCCCGAGGAGCGCGTCCCCGTTTCGACGCCGCCGATCACGCGACCCCAGAGCTACTATGCCCCGCAGCAGCAGCCCCAGTATCACCAGTGTCGCGTCACGGTCCCCAGCAACGCGGGCCCCGGCGCGATGCTCACGATACGCGCCCCGACCGGTCAAACTCTCCGCGTTTCCGTCCCGCCGGGCCAAGTCGCCGGATCCTCGTTCACCGTGCAGTACGACCCAAACGCGCGCCAGTCCCAGCGCGCCCCCTCACACCCCGTCCTCCCCAACCTCCCCCCCCAACCCCAGCCTTCGAACATGCGCGTCCAGGTCCCCCCGGGCGTCACCCCCGGCAGCGTCCTCACCGTCAACGTCCCCAACGTTGGACATTGTCGCGTCACCGTCCCGCTCAACGTCTACCCGGGACAATACTTCGAGTTCCGAGTACCCGCCCCGCCGCGGCGCTGAAACACCAAAGCAACCCCACCTCTTGCTTTCTCTCTTTTTTTTTCGCCGTTGCTTTTCGAACGAACGAACGAACGAACGAACGAACGAATCCGCCGACCGGGATCAGATTTACCTCCTCTCTGAATGGACCCTCTCTCCCCAACCCCGGCGCGCCTCACCTTGACGCATTTTATCCATCAAAAAATTTCGCGGCGACCCCAAACACTCACTCCTCCTCCGAACGGAAGAATTGACCCGCCGACTTATTATCGCACCACGTCTCTTCTTCTCCACATTCTTCTTCTTCTTCTTCTTCTTCTTCTTCTTCTTCTTCGTGACGGAGCGTTCGTTCGTTCGTTTATAGGGAAAAAAACACGCACACACTACTGATCCCGAGTTGTTGTTGTTGTTGTTGTTTTTCGGGGATTATGTATGTACGACGTATGCGCAAACGTCCGACCTCGCCTGGTGGTGCCTCTGGCTGTATTCGCGGACGGACGAGGACCCGTCATCCCCGGGGCTGCGTTTTGGCTATTTTGGAAGCGACCGATCCGCGAGACTGGCATCGCGACGAGCTGGGTCTCCCCCCCCCCCAGCTCGGAAATGTTCTTCACTGTACGATTCGCCCTCGATCTCCTCGCAGGCAAGCCCCGAGCCTTGATTGACATCGAGGCACCTCCGGCATCTCGGGCGTTGTCGAGGGCGGCGCGTCAGTCGGTGGCGTCAGCGATGCGGCGGAGCCGCCTCCTCGAGTCTAGACGCGCGCGGTGACAGCCCGTCGTTTCCATTCTCCCCTATGGCAGCCGCGTCCTCCAAGTTCAATTCGAAGGGAGGTCTTTAATGTCCCCGGCTCGAATTCCCAGCGCACGCGCCTGTTTTCCCCTTCACGTGCATGTGTTTCCCAACCCCCCCTTATTTAATCTGCCTCGCTCTCATCATTCGAGTGCTTCTCCCTCTCCTGGACCTTTCTTGCCCTCCACGTAGAATTATCCATGGTGGCTGTCTCCTTATAGTTGGCTTTGTTAGTAGCGTCGGCGTTATCTTTAGAGTGTACAACCAACAGTGGCCGACCGGAAAAACTCGTTGTTGCTGTCGCTACGCGACATCTTGGGTGTGAGCGCTGTGATCCTGCACCAACCGGGATCCTGAAGAAACGAAACCTTCTCCTGCTCCTTCCTCCTACTCCTCGAAACTCTTCATCGAGATTGGACCTGGCTGTCGAGAATCCTATCGTCGCACGGTATCATCCCCAGTCGCTGTGTTGGACGCCCCTAGCAGGTAGTGATCGCTGATCATTGACCCGACTACGAAACGAATTGCGCGCACCACCAACATCATCATCATCATGTCGAACACCACGCTCGCTGAGAATTTTGAACTCGAGGCACAGCTCGATACACTCTCCGGCGGCAGAGGATATTTGTACTTTTCGAAGCAGCACAACGCATGCGCTGACGTTCATCCATCCCCGACAAAGAGGCCTCGGCGGCCCGGAGCAGTTTTGACGAGAACAACAACTCGTGAACCCTCAAGGTGCTTTGAAGGCCGCGAACGGCACTGCCGCTGAGTTTAAAGAGGTGCAACAAGAGCTCTACATAATGATCGTGACCACGCTGCCTTTGAATGAATGATCCGGAGTGCCGCATCACGTTGAATCTCGCGGACCTGCTGCATTTCGGAGGTGGACATCCGGACTGCCGGGAAGATCACGCCGCGCGAGGAGCTCTCACTGTTGCGTCGCAAATTACGCATCATCTCAAGGGAAATATGCGAGGTTACATCGGCAACACAAGAACCAGGAACTTCCTTGAATCAAGCACATCACACACGTCCGTCGTCATCCTGATCGCCCCGATGTCGAAGATGTCAACGGCGCGCTCATCGCCAGAAACCTCAGCACGACACCGTCGAAAAGTCAGCGTCTCGCGTGCAGAGTGCATGATGTGGGCGGGCGGCACCCGACCAACGAGAGTCGCAAGCGTGGAAAGCACTACATCCGGCGCAGAGCGTGGTTACCTCAGTTCTTGTGCGGTTCTGGGTCTCCCCTGCTTTCCTCCAGGTCGTAATTGCCAATTTGATGCCTTTTGTTCCAACGAGATTCTTCGCGTCGACGTGGGCTGTAGTACGACGAACGCCCGAGGTATTGGATGTGCGGTCACCCCGACCTTATCAGCCACGTCTGCCGTTTTGCACCCCCCGCACAAGCCCTCTTCAGCGCATACCAGACCGGCGACTAAACTAAGGACAGCGCCGCCACTCCTCGAGTCCAGCTTGTTCTGCCCAACGGCTCGTCCTCCGGTAGTTCTTCTGGGCTGATCAGTTCGATTACCATATAGTACGCGAGCTTTAGCGTCATGTCCACCGACTTCCGTCGGGTGAGATAGTTACGCTCGATGAGTTTTTGCTCGTGGTAATCAAGCTGGCGTGACTCTGCTCATTTTTCAGTGTTTCGACAATATCTATTCCTGGTTCTCGCCGTCTTCAAGGCTTCGTGTAGTTGCCTTCATTAGTGGTTGGCACTGGTGATACTGTCGATGTTCTTTGCTACGTGATTCTCATGCTCCATTTTCCTCGTTTTCGTCGCCAATCGATGAGTCTCGGAGCTTCGCCTCGTCCGCACTCGTTCGACTCGGGACGGAGACACGACCTGCTACACCTCAGTTAGTTACACCGCGGGCACTACGCTACAACCTTACCTTCGGCATCGTAATGCGGGTCTTGTTGTTCCGCTTCTGCGTAGCGGTGGCCATTTGTTTATCGGCGGTCGCTTGGCATGGTGATGCCCTAATTATTCAGCTCATCAACACCCAGCGACCCTTCCTCGACTTCGAGCGCGACGCGGTGCGTACGGTTGTGGGTTGCTCTTACCACGTCGACTGCGCTCACGACTGTCCCGTCAACATTGGCTCCAACAACCGTTGCCGCGACTACCGACGTACTCATCGATCTGCTGTGTTAAATCTACGCTCTTGATAGTGGGGAGGAGTACCTGCGCATACTTTGGTGAGAACGTCTTGCTATTAGTGCTCCGTAATCATCGTGGCATACTGACACCTAGTTCTGTCCAGCACGCGCATGTCCGCGTCAAACCGTATCGCCGGCAATTGCGCAAACTGCGTTTGACTAGTGCTATCGCCCTGCTCATGGCGCTCTCCAGGAAGTGGACTACTTTTCGTGAAGGGGCCGTCCACCATGAGCAACGACGTCAGCACGGTGGTGTTCGTTCGTTGACGACCATTCTTGGTTACCGAAGCGGTATCTTTTCGACAACAAGGTGTGACTTTGACGTTGACTCAAAACTTCGACTGTTATTGTTCTGCCATATGGATTTCGCGTCACCTTGCTGTGCACTGAACGTGATCCAGAATATCATGATCGATTGGTCGAAAAATTTCGCACGGGCAACATCGTAGCCCGACACGGCGACACAAACTCAACGGTGTCGCTGAGCGTGATAGTCAAACGGATGTTGAAATCACTCGTGCGATCTCTTCTCTTGCGTTCACAGTGACCACTTTCATCTTGGAAATCACTTGGGATGGCTACTGGAACGTACGTTCGGGCTCTCATACCAAGAATGCAGAAATGTTGTCATCGTAACAGATGGTACTAGACACTTTGCCGCATGTTGATCACCTTCGTGTTTGAGGCTGTCCCGCGTATGTATGTATGCCCGCAGTGACTGACCAAAAGTTAAATTCACACACGTCGCGACATTGGTAGATGAGCGGGCGGTTGGTCTCTGGCCGTTTGCCGCCCCCCGAGTACTGGAATACCCGAAACCGTTGAAGCCTTCGAAAGTTTGCGTCCGTCAGCTCATGAAAGAGCGAGCGAGCCGTTCTTGCAGCTTCAGGTCGGCCACTTCGCGTGGGAGATTCTTGCCGAGCCCGAAATCGGCGGTTGCACCGATGGTATCTTTTGGAGTCGTCTGCCCGTCGGAGAGGTAGTAGTACACTGCTCTGAGCACTGTCGGCTCGTTCATTGCTTCTCTCTGGCACTGGCCGCTTCGCACAGTACGAAGTAGTGTATTATGTTGTGCTTTCGTGCATGGTGTAGATGAGAGCGGCTTGAACATTCGCCGCGCACGACAGTCATTGCATTTAGTACTAATCGATGCTCCGTACTTGATGCTTCGATGAGGATACTCGAGCGCGCCGCGGTTGAAACAGACACCGAAGGGCGATAGTTTCGCCGCCGAAGTTCGCGTTTTTCGTCCAGCCAGTACGGTCGATGGGGTTCAAGTGAGTGTGCTTGCGGTGCGCATTGCGGTTGGTACCGACGAGGTCGCGCAGGAAGCCGCCGTACTCTCTTGCCTTCGGGTGTGAATTGCCTAGCTTTGCGATGCAAAGTGCGTCGCCCGCGCTAACGTCCCTGAGGCAAGATTCGTGACGATGAGATCGTTGCGGTTGTTGATTGAGTACGTCCACGTCATCGACACTCTCGATAGCGTCTAGTCGCGATTTGATGTTGCCATCTGGACCGCAGGAGGCGAGCGTCAGTGTCGTGGTTCGATGCGGGGTCGTGTTGAGTGCGACGAGATGGGGCGCGGCTTCTCGTTCCTTCGCACACACGCAGTATATTAGAAGACCTCTTCAGCACAGTGCGCCCGATATCGTGCAGTTTGTTGAAACGCTGCACGCCTTCGATGGTCTGCGAATTTGGGGTGTTGGTGATAGCGTCCGACCGCTCGGTTTGGTAGATGTGCACTCCGGCGCCAGAAATCACAACGTCCAAGGTCAGAGCGAATGCCGCACACGGCGCCCGTCGTTGTGGTACAGCATGCCAGTTATTATCGGCCCATGCGCGCGCTCGCACAGCTCCGTCCAGGTGTCGAACTCGAGACGCGACGGCAGATCGGTAATCCGACAGCAGAGCGCGCCGCGCGATGGGGACTGGCTTTGAACGCCTTGGGTGCGGTGATTTCACTCGCGGACGCACGTAAAAAAAAAAGATATTCGTTGTAGGATCCG
Organism: Chrysophaeum taylorii; assembly: GCA_029834535.1. NCBI lineage: Eukaryota > Pelagophyceae > Pelagomonadales > Pelagomonadaceae > Chrysophaeum > Chrysophaeum taylorii. Next base: position 25,585 of record JAQMWT010000043.1, on the reverse strand, counting down.
TCGTAACATGTCTATGCTTGTGAAAGATTAAATTAGTAACCGTTATGGGTTTCGCTAAGGAAAAAGCAGCAGGATTAGAGGGTGAAGTGTCGTGAATCAGAGCTCGAACCTTTATTATCCCATCGCGAGCGGATCGTTCCGCAGCGGTAGGATACAAGATATATCGCAAATTTGTTGGATAGTTTTCAACCGTTTTAATGCGGAAGTGTGAACTGGGACTGCACTAGGATCTCGCAGTGGCAAACTGATACTTTGGGTCAGCCAGCGATCCTCGGAGTGGCGTGCGCACCGGGGGCAGCGTGCGGGATCTTCTGCGGTTTGAGACCGGCTTTGGTGCTGGCTTGGTGTCGTCGGTGTCCTCAGCGGCAAGAGACTCGATGAGGACAGGAGCGTCGTCGTCGTCGTCGTCGGGCGTGTCGCCTTCACAGACATGGGCGCACTGCTAAAGGAAGTCGCCAAGCTCCTCAGAACATTGGTTAAGAAGGCGAAGGTTGTTATAGGTGAAGAGGAGCTGGTGAACGGTCTTCGTGTGGAGGGAGTGTCGGGGCAAAGTGTGGACGACCTTGCGGGCAGCGCAGTAGCGCGCGAAGTTGGCGGACTGGACGGCATGGCGATCAAGTCGGAAAGCGATAGGGGCGAGCAGGGGGGACTGAGCAGCGCCTTGGATGGCCCTTTCGGAGGCGAAGAAAGTCGTTTTCTTCTGGTTCTATATCTGAACGTCGACGACAGTGGCGAGCTTGGCGAGGACGCTCGCCCGACCCAATGAGCTGACTTGAAATATTTGCCCGTGAGTGAGTGCGTGCAGCCGCGTGCCGCGCGTTTCCATTCGAACGTGCCGTCGCCCTTACGCGTTGTGGTCACGTAGTTGCCCACCAAACTCATGGGCCGCCCGCCCTTGGACATGGTCCTTATCACCGGCGCGTGCAACGTCGACAGGAGGCAGCGAGCGCGAGGTACAGAGGACAAAAAACACCCTGACCGCAAACTGACGTCCCGCACTGTTTTCTGAGCGTTTCTGTGTCAACTCTTTGGCCTTTGGACGCGAAAACGAGTAAAATCCGGTTTACGACATATGTCTGGTAGAATTCGTGAACATCATTTATGACAATTTATGACTTTCCTTACTACTAATCGACAGATGTTTGTCTGTCTGTCTGTCTGTCTGTCTGTCTGTCTGTCTGTCTGTCTGTCTGTCTGTCTGTCTGTCTGTCTGTCTGTCTGTCTGTCTGTCTGTCTGTCTGTCTGTCTGTCTGTCTGTCTGTCTGTCTGTCTGTCTGTCTGTCTGTCTGTCTGTCTGTCTGTCTGTCTGTCTGTCTGTCTGTCTGTCTGTCTGTCTGTCTGTCTGTCTGTCTGTCTGTCTGTCTGTCTGTCTGTCTGTCTGTCTGTCTGTCTGTCTGTCTGTCTGTTTGTCTTTAAATGTCGACTGCTAAGAGGGGGGTGCGTGTGGGGAGCATGAAGGATGTGGGTGGGTTTGTGGGGTATGAGGGATGTGCCTGGCTGGCGGAGATAAGTACGCGGGACCTAGTCGGGGTCATCGCCGAGGCGTGGGGCAGGCGAAGAGAGGACGGGCCCCGTCCGTAGGTCGTACGCATGCTGCCGCCGGACGTATGTGCGACGAAGGGTGACGTCCTGCTGGGATCGGGCGGCCTGGGTGGGGTTCCCCGAGGCGGCGACATGGGTGAGGCTCACTGAGGGCGGTAAGGGCACAGCGAGCCCCCCGACTTAGGGTAAGGATCATGTAGGCGCGCGAACCAAGCAGTGATCCTCCAAGCCGTCTCCGGCGACCTCGCAGACTGTTTCCACGACCCGCGGCGGCTCTTTCAGCGCGCCATTCTCACGCCCCGTCGAAACGATGTTGTCGATGCTGACAACGCGCGCATGAATGACCGCGGCCCTTTTTTCCCGGAGACGAGGCGTCGGAGTTCTTTTCGGCCGACTAGGTTGGGTCGGAAGCCGACGCCTCGCTCTTTACAGTCGAGTTTTCAACTCCCTGACAACCAACGGCATGCTGACTTTGATCGCGAGCTTATAGTCTTCGCAATCTCGACCCGTCGCACGGCCACTGCAACGGTACCAGATACATGATCGATCGTGTCGTGTCACCGAGGCTCCTCCAACCTGCATCCCTCAAGCCGCACCGACGCCAAACGATCAACAAGAGCCAGAGGCAGACGCCCCGCAAGGGCGGCGTCCTCTTGCCCAAGCACGTCTTCTGCCACGTCCAGCTCTACGTGGCTCTCTGTCGATCGGCAACCCCGAGGATATGCTCTTCTGAGTCGACGACTCCACCCTACCCCACACGTGCTGCGCAATACCTATAAGCCCCCTCCCGGCGTCTACACGCGCACTGTAGGTGGGCTTACTGGGCCAGGTGAACTTACTGGGGTTTGAGATTGGGACTAGGTGAACTGAGTGACCAGGTGAACTTACTGGGACCAGGTGAACTTACTGGGGGTTTTAGAGTAAACTCAAAGGTTAGCGGCGTGTGCGGATCAAAGCATCTTGGATTGGCGGAGGCGAGAGCGACGAGCTCGAAGGAGTGTGTGAGAACTGAAATGGGGATGTGAGAACTATAATGGGGACGTGGTGCAGGGGTAAGTGTCATAGCTTCCTCACACAGGTTCTGGAAAAGAAAGAGAAGGAAAAAATAGGGGTAAGTGAGGTCCTCACACAGGTGCTGGAAAAGAAAGAAAAGGAAGAAGGAAAATGGGGTAAGTGAGACGCTTACAGAGGAGAAGCTTGAAGGAAGACGTCAGGAGAGGCATTGTGGCAGAAAGAGACATGAGATATCGGACGAAGTCACGAGGTGAGGTAACGAGCACGAAGCCGGAGGAAGGAAGGAGCTTCCGTACGGCGGGTGAAGATATCGCTAAGGTTGTCAAGGCGGGTGATGTGTTGGAGATCAATGATGTGGTTGCGATGATATTCGGCGGTGCTGTAAAAGCGAATATCAATATGGCGGGTGCGCCGCGTGAGACATTGGAGACGGACTTGGGTGACGGTGGTGCTATTATCGACATACATTGGTACCGTGTGACGAGGGAGATCAAAGTCATGACAAAGTTTGATAAGCCAAGAGAGCTTAGCAGTAGCGGCGTAAAGAGCGAGCAATTCAGCTTCAAATGAGGAGCGGGCGATGAGGTACTGCGAGCGGGAGCAGTAGGCGATCATAGAGCCAGCAAGGAGAAAACAAAAGCCAGTAGTGGAGTGGCGGTCATCAGGGTCGTCGGCCCAGCTGGAGTCGGAATAACCACAGAGACGAAGGGTAGAAAGAACAAGGGCAAGAGCCTGAGAACCGTTGAGATAACGCAGAGTGTGGGATAAAGCGTGCCAGTGGGGTTTACCAGGATTGTGTAAAAAACGCGCACACTGATTGACGGACCAAGTGATATCAGGGCGAGTCATGATGGAGATAAATAAAACACAGCCAACAATACGACGAAAAGGGATGCGTGCCATGAAGACGTGAACAGGGGAGCCAGGTGCAGGAGAAGCAGCCGCAGAAAGAGGAAGAACTTTGGGAGCGGGAGTCAAGTCTGGTTTACTGTGGATGAAGCGATGGTCGGGGAGGATTTCACGGATAGCATGGGATTGGTCGATAGCGAGCGTGCGACGTGCGCGATCACGCGTAATGCGGAGACCAACGTAAGTGGTCAGATCAAGCTCGTTAACATCAGTGAAGGTTCGGAAACGGAGGAAGAAGGCTGGGTAATGACCAAGGCAAGGACGAGGGTGCGCCACAAGAAGATCATCAACGACAAGAACGAGACGTAGGACAACGGTGGAATTAAGCACGAGCTTGTAACGGCAAGTGTCACCAGATCTGCGGACGAAGCCACAGTCATTGACGAGAAAGCGTGCCAAATAAAGCCACCAATTACGACAAGCTAGTTTGCAACCATACCAAGAGCGACGGAGCGTGTAAATGATTTTGAAACCATCGGTGGGTTGGCGAGGAGCATAACCTGCGGGTGGCCAGACATAGATGTCTTCGTCAATGGGAGCTCGGAGCTGACATCCAACTTATGCAAATCCCAGTCGCGAACAGCAACGCCAGACAGGGGCTTGTATGAAAGCAGAGATGACATCTACAGGACGGTACGTGTCGTGGTAAGCAATGCCGTGAACCTGGGTGTAACCGCGGACAACGAGATGAGCAGTGTACGATTTGAAGCGGCCAGATTCATACTTCGTGCGGTGGACCCACTTCAAAGGGCAGATGGTGCCAGAAAAAGTAGAAGGAACGCAAACAACATCCGAGCAACCGAGCTGACCGAGGGAATGATATTCTGTGGCAAGGACTTGTAACCGACGTGCAGGATTTGGATGGGCTGGGCGAGACAGAGGGGAAGGAAGACATAATGAACTAACAAACGAAAGCTAGAATAATTAACGTACAGGGAAGGACAAGATGACACAGAATTGAAGGGAATGACAAGATGACACAGAATCGACAGTGCGTGATAAAACGCCAGTATTGAGGGTATGAGTTGGTTCTCCATTTGTTTCTGAATAATGTGCGCTTTTTTGTCGACTTTGCGCGGTCGGCTCCGTTTGGCTCGACTTTGTTTTGCATGCTTGTTGTTTTGTCGGCTCTAGTTGGCTCGACTTTGTTGTGCACTTTTTTTCGTTTTCTCTCTTTGGTTCGTCGGAGTTCATGAGCTCGTAGAATGGTCGGTTCACGTGATGGGGTGATCAGTCCCAGTGAAACCGGCGCATTCTCATCAAACACAGGGGACAAGGGGGCAACAGCGGAAGAACAGGTGACAATCGGGCAACAGCAGGAACAGGTGACAATGGGGCAACAGTAGACGAGAGCGCGTGATTCGAGAAAGTCGGAACAACGTTGAAGTTCCGGTGGTTGACATTGCAGGAAAAATCTGATAAGCGAAACTGTCAGCAAAATCGAGGTCTGAAGAACAATAGCGACAAAAGTGCATATGATGGCAGAGTACCAGACGTCTGATGAGAACGTTGCCGTTGGGCAGATATGTTGTATGGTGACCAGGTTATGACGATGGTCGGAGGCGACTGAAGCAAAAACAAACGTAAACAGGGTTGATGCGAACGTTGGGTGTTTGGTTGTTGTGGCGCGAGCAAGTTGCCATGGGCACGACCGCGTCCTGTACGCGAAGATGGAAGACTTCGGACGCGCCAGCGGTGTAAGGAACGAACACGGGTAGACCAGGCTGCTGTATGCCAGCCTGCTGTGGCAGATAAGAAAGTGGCCCGTTTTCGCATTCGCAAGAACGAAGTTGCCATATGGGCCAACGTTGGAGGAGCAAGCGGCGAGCTTCGCTCATCATACTCGAATAGACTGCGGTAGAAGTTGGCGATAGTGGCAAAACAGTTGTGGCACGTAAGAACGTTGCAGATAGCGTCGCAAACGTAAGAACAGATAGCGTCGCGGGTGCTGAGCACGGAATTCACTGCGAGAGCAAAACCGAATTTTAAAGGTAAAGCGGCGAAAAAGGCGAGAGTGCGCGAAGGAGAACCACAACATTGTGTTGATACCGTAGACGAAGAAGCCGAATAACACAGCAAAGAAGCGTCGGTCCAGGATCCCGAAGATGAGCGATCCAACCACATAGGAAGCACGAAAGCTGCGCACACGAAAAATTGACAGGCACAGCTTAGTTGTGGCGGGTGAAATGCGCGATGGAACGTGATTCGCTGGTTTTACCAGAACCGATAAGCACAACGAGGAGTGGATCAACGAATAGGTGAAAATGCACAACGGGGAGTGGATCAACGAATAGCAGAAAATGTAGAACGGGGGGTGGATCAACGAATAGCTGAAAATGCACAACGGGGAGTGGAGCAACGAATAGGCGAAATACAGAACGAGGAGGGGAGCAACGACGAGGTGAAAAGACAACGAGGAGGGGAGCAACGACGAGGTGAAAATACAGAACGAGGGGTGGAGCAACGAATAGCGGAAAATACAGAACGAAGGGCGCCTGTGCAATGGGAGCTAAAAACAAAAACGAGGGGCTTCCGTGGGATGGGGTTGTTGATGTGCTTGCATCAGACATTCGGCGGTACACACGCTGACTTGGAATTATCTTGATTGGCATGAGACAGAGTATCGGGAGGGGTATGTGAGACGGTGGGTGCGGCTGTTTAAGGCGGTGAAGGGGGTGGAATAGATGGTGGTATTAAGAAAAGCGGCGGAGTGGAACTAGAATCAGTCAAGGTGGGAGTAGGCATAGGAGCAGAAAAGGTAGTGTTAGTGGTGGTGGGTTAGGGTTGGTGTCGTTGGGTGTTTTTGGAGTCATTGGAAGTGTTGCGCTGTTGAGAAGAACGGCGATGGTGGGTAGCGCGTTGTCGTGGAATAGCTAGGAACTTTGAAACGTGCGGCAGTCCCTCTTAAAGTGATCCTTGCAGCCGCCAAAATGACATTGGGTAGCGCGTCGGAATCGAGTAGAGCCAGGTTGTTGGGAAAGGGGAGCGTCTAGGGTAGGTCAGTTGGAAGAGTCTGAAGTCGTGGCTGACGACGCGGCGGATAGCGCGGCGGAAGTGGTTGTGCATGCTATCTAAATTGATTGTTGTTAAACTTCTCAAGGGTACAACCACAGTCGTCGGTACGAAACGCGAGACGATAAAACAAAACTAGTAAGGCTTGAAGCACGATGAACGTAGTCAAATGCGAGGACACACTCGAGGGTACGTCGGATCAGGTACAATGCCGAGCAACTTGAACTCCGGTGATAGGTACAATGCCGAGCAACTTGTATACTCCGATGATGAACTTGTTAAGGAAGTTCGCTACGCGATCCCCACGGCCCATGTAGACATCGGTGATGCGCTTGGAAAGTCGCGTGAATTTCATGTCGCGGTTGTCATGTTGTTCGCGTGAAGTTCATGTCGCGGTTTTCATGGATATCAACATTGTTGCTTGACGCGAAAGTCTTCTTCAGAGCAGCGAGATGCTTCTGCAGAGCAGCGAGATGCTGAGATGCTAGTCCAAGGATCGTTGGTCGAGATAATGTGATCGCCGGTAGAGATGATCATGTTCGCGAGACGACGTGGCCATGGGTGGAAAAAAAAAATGTCGCTCACCGCTGAAGGCATCAAGGTTTTGCGAAAGCTTGCTATCTTTAATTTCGATCGAGGACATGGTAGACGAAACGAACCGAACACGTAGCAACGAACTGAAGCCGAGGAGGAGTCGCCACGAAGTCAAGCACAGGCTCGATCGTGAACGAGCACCTGGTACCATGTGAGAACTGAAATGGGGATGTGAGAACTATAATGGGGACGTGGTGCAGGGGTAAGTGTCATAGCTTCCTCACAGAGTGGGTGTGAGGTAGGTGAACTTACTGACCAGGTGAACTTATATACATGAAGAAGGAAGCCACAGTACTGGCTGTGTTCAACAAAGGTTCTCAATTATATGTGAGAACAAGTGCAGGCCAGTAAGTTCACCTAGTCCCAATCTCTAACCCTAGTCAGTTGAGGTCTGGTCCCAGTAAGTTTCATATAAGTTCACCTGGTCAGTCAGTTCACCTAGCTCACACCAACTCCTTTGAGCTCGTCGCTCTCGCCTCCGCCAATCTAAGCTGCTTTGATCCGCACGCGCCGCCAACCTTTGAGTTTACTCTAAAAACCCTTTACTCTAAAAACCCCAGTATGTTCACCTGGTCCCAGTTTCACCTGGTCACTCAGTTCACCTAGTCCCAATCTCCAACCCCAGTAAGTTCACCTGGTCCCAGTAAGTTCACCTACAGTGCGCGTGTAGACGCCGGGAGGGGGCTTATCGGTATTGCGCAGCACGTGTGGGGTAGGGTGGAGTCGTCGACCCAGATGAGTATATCCTCGGGGATGCCGATCGACAGAGAGCCACGTAGAGCTGGACGTGACAGAAGACGGGCTTCGCCAAGAGGACGCGAACCTCGCGGGGCGTCTGGCCCTGGCTCTTGTTGATCGTTTGGCGTAGGCGGGCCTTAAGGGATACAGGTTGGAGGAGCCTCGGTGACAACGACACGATCGATCATGTATCTGGTACCGTTGCAGTGGCCGTGCGACGGGTCGAGGTTGCGAAGACTTTAAGCTCGCGATCAAAGTCAGCATGCCGTTGGTTGTCAGGGAGTTGAAAACTCGACTGTAAAGAGCGAGGCGTCGTCTTCCGACCCAACCTAGTCGGCCGAAAAGAACTCCGACGCCTCGTCTCCGGGAAAAAAAGGCCGCGGTCATGCGCGCGTTGTCAGCATCGACAACATCGTTTCGACGGGGCGTGAGAATGGCGCGCCGAAAGAGCCGCCGCGGGTCGTGGAAACAGTCTGCGAGGTCGCCGTAGACGGCTTGGAGGATCAATGTCTGCCTCGCGGGCCTACATGATCCTTACCCTAAATCGGGGGACAAACAAACAGACAAACAGACAAACATCTGTCGATTAGTAGTTAGGACTGAAATTGGGATGAGAGAACTATAATGGGGACGTGGTGCAGGGGTAAGTGTCATAGCTTCCTCACACAGGTGCTGGAAAAGAAAGAGAAGGAAAAAGGGGTAAGTGAGGTCCTCACACAGCCTGTGTGTTCCTTGTCTTCCTTTTCTTTCTTTTCCAGCACCTGTGTCACAGGTGCTGGAAAAGAAAGAAAAGGAAGAAGGAAAAAAGGGGTAAGTGAGATCCTCACAGAGGAGAAGCTTGAAGGAAGACGTCAGGAGAGGCAGTGTGACAGAAAGAGACAGGAGAGATATCAGGGCGAAGTCACGAGGTGAGGTAACGAGCACGAAGCCGGAGGAAGGAAGGAGCTTCCGTACTGCGGGTGAAGATATCGCTATGTTGGAGGTCAATGATGTGGTTGCGATGATATTCGGCGGTGCTGTAAAAACAAATATCAATATGGCGGGTGCGCCGCGTGAGACATTGGAGACGGACTTGGGTGACGGTGGTTCTGTTATCGACATACATTGGTACCGTGTGACGAGGGAGAGCAAAGTCATCAAAAAGTTTGAGAAGCCTAGAGAGCTTAGCAGTAGCGGCGTAAAGAGCGAGCAATTCAGCTTCAAAAGAAGAGCGAGCAAGTAAGTACTGCGAGCGGGAGCAGTAGGCGATCATAGAGCCAGCAAGGAGAAAACAAAAGCCAGTAGTCGAGTGGCGGTCATCAGGGTCGTCGGCCAGCTGGAGTCGGAATAACCACAGAGACGAAGGGTAGAAGCGCGACCAAGAACAAGGGCAAGATCTTGAGTACCATGGAGATAACGGAGGGTATGAGATAAGGCGCGCCAGTGGGGTTTACCAGGATTGTCAGTAAAAGGCGCACACGGATTGACGGTCCAAGTGATATCAGGGCGAGGCATAACAGGAAGAAACAAGACACAACTGAGAATACGACGAAAAGGGATGCGTGCCATGAAGACGTGAGCAGGGGAGTCAGGTGCAGGAGAAGCAGCCGCAGAAAGAGGAAGAACCATTGGGAGCGGGAGTAAATTCTGGTTTACTGTTGATGAAGCGATGTTCGGTGAGGATTTCACGGATAGCATGGGATTGGTAGATAGCGAGCTTGCGACGTGCGCGAGCACGCGTAAGGCGGAGACCAACGGAAGTGGGAAGGCTTTGAAAAACGCAAAAAGGAAGCTTGGTAATGGCCAATGCAAGAAAGGGGGTGCGCCACAAGAAGATCATCAACGACGAGAGCAAGGCGCTGAACGACAGTAGACTTAAGCATGAGTGTGTAGCTGCAAGTGTCACCAGATCCGCGGACGAAGCCACAATCATTGATGAGAAAGCGCTCAAAATAAAGCCACCAATTACGACAAGCTTGTTTGCAACCATACCAAGAGCGACGGAGCGTGTAAATGATTTTGAAACCATCGGTGGGTTGGCGAGGAGCATAACCTTCGGGTGGCCAGACATAGATGTCTTCGTCAATGGGAGCTTGGATAAAAGCGGAGTTGACATCCAACTTATGCAAATCCCAGTCATGAACAGCGACAAAGGTTAGAAAGAAACGGATCGTGACGATGTTAGCAACCGGTGAGTAGGTGTCATGATAATCAATGCCGTGAACCTGGGTGTAACCGCGGACAACGAGGCGAGCCTTGTACGATTTGAAGCGGCCAGAGTCATACTTCTTGCGAAGGATCCACTTGAGGGTACAAATGTTGCCAGAAAAAGTCGAAGGAAGGCGAACAACATCCCAGCAACCAAGCTGACCAAGGGAGCGATACTCTTTGGCGATGGCTTGCAACCAGCCAGGACGCTCAGGATTGGTCTGAGCTAAAGCTTCAAGTAAATGGGTGGAAGTAACGGTAGTTTCGTCAATGTATGAATACTGAGAGGTTTCTTCGGAAGCAGAGTAATAAACATGTGCATGGGGATCAACACGGGTGTTAGCTAAACAAAGGGGAAGGCAGACATAATGAACTAACAAACGAAAGAATCGACATCGCGTTGTTGACAAACGCCAGTATGAAAGTTTGTTGGTTGTTGTAATGCGCTTTGGTCGACTTTGCGCGGTCGGCTCCGTTTGGCGCGACTTTGTTTTGCACTTTCCTCAGGAGGTTTTGGGCTCTTTGGTTTTGTCGGCTCTGGTTTGCTCGACTTTGTTTTGCACTTTCTGTTGTTTTCTCTCTTTTGCTCTTTCTGTTGTTTTCTCTCTTTGGTGCGTCGGAGTTTATGAGCTCGTAGAATGGTCGGTTCACGTGATGGGGTGATCAGTCCCAGTGAAACCGGCGCATTGTCATCAAACACAGGGGGCAAGGGGGCAACAGCGGACAAGGGGGCAGCAGCGGAAGAACAGGTGACAATCGGGCAACAGCAAGAACAGGTGACAATGGGGCAACAAAAGACGAGAGCTGAAAGGCGGAACAACGTTAAAGTTCCTTCGATGGTTGACATTGCAAGAAATCTGGTAACGAACACCTGCTACCATGTGAGCACTGAAATGGGGATGAGAGAACTATAATGGGGACGTGGTGCAGGGGTAAGTGTCATAGCTTCCTCACATTATATGTGTTGGACACATTGAATAAAGGATCAATTATGTTTGTTGGACATGGGCTGTTTGTTGAATATAGGTCCAACACAGTGTGTGTGTTGGACACACTGCGTGTGTCGGACACGCTGTTTGGGAGAGTGCCTTTTTTTTTATTGGACTTCTAGGAGGCGGGGCACGGGCTTTGGGGGGCTTTGGGTTGAGTGGAGACGTGAGAGTGGATTGAACTCAACAGGGATTCAACGAAAGACGCGGCTCGTTGGAACGCTCGAAGCACTGGGAGATGGAATTCACGCACGATTGGACGAGCCTACACCGGGGGGTGTGGGCGGACGAGACTGGGCCACTGGCGTCTGTTCACCGGAAAGGGAACGTGCGAATTTTAGAAATTGGAACCTTGGAAGGACGATCAACCAATGCGCTTTTTGAGATCTTTGGAGGCGTTGTTGTGACTGTGGATCACTTTGATTGTGCGGCGATAACAGAGGATGGGCTCGCGCGGTTTATGCGTGCGCGAAAGAACACGCGAGGATCCCGCGTCGAGATCTGGCCGCGGTTCTCGGCTGATGCGATGCACGAGCTCAAAAAAGCGGCTCGCGTCTTCGATCTTGTTTACATCGACGGTTCGCATCACCGCCTCGAAGTCATGGACGACGCTGTTGCTGCGTGGCGATGCCTGGACGACGAGGGGTGTATCATCTTTGACGACTATGAATGGGACCTCGAGGATGAAAGCACCATGAAGCATCCACGCGTCGCGATCGACAGTTTCGTCGAGTTAGTCAAGCCCCAAGGAGTCGTCGTGTACAAGGGCTACCAGCTCATCGTCAAAAAAGATTCTGGCGGGCTGAGGCACCACGTGCAGCATCCCGCGTCGCAGCCATTCATAATCGCCATGGTCACCGACGATGCCTACGCGTGCGCCACGGCCGTTGCGGTGAGATCCGCCATCGGCCACTGCTCCGAACCTCGCATGCTCGTTTTCGTGGTGGTTGACGAGGGCTTGTCGACGCAGTGGCGCGCGGACCTCGAAAGGGTCGCGCTCGATGCGTCGTCCAAGCTCGTCTTCGTCGCCGGCCCGAGATCGTGCCAACCGACGTGGTCGCGAATTTACTTGGACCAGCTCATTCCGACGGATGCCACGATCCTCTACTTGGACGTAGACGTGCTCTGTCGCCGAGACCTCCTCGAATTGCGCGACCGCTACGCTGCGCTCACAACGTTTGCCGCAGTCGTCGACTTTGGCATTCGCGGCGAGTTCAACGCTGGCGTGATGCTCTTGAATCTGGGCAGAATGAGACACGACTTCGGCCCCACTCTCCGGGCGAGGGCGAGCGAATTCGAGAATGATCAGGCCTTACTCAACAGCGTCGTCGACTGTTGGACGCCATTGCCGCCGCAGTGGAACGCGCAGGGGCTCGGAACTTACGCGCGGTTTCGTACCAGGTCTGAACTTGATTTTCCACGGTTATTCACCGAGTCCGAGTTTGAAAGCATCGAGAAGGATCCATACATCGTCCATTTCACCGGGTCGCCTCGGTTCTCGATTGACCAGCGCGCAAAGTACGCTCCGTCGCCGGTCAAGCCGTGGGTTCCGGGTTGCTCCAACCCGTACAAGCGCGAGTGGTTTGAGGTGAAGCAGCACGGGTTCAACCTCCCTCTACCAGTGTCGACACCAGTTACGGACGCGGTGAAAGAAGCTCTCGAAATCGTCGCAAGTGCCACCACAGTGGAGGATAACAACGACGGATGCCCGATACCCATCCTCGAGTCCGAGAAGCAACTTCTCGTCCAGGCGCGAGCGTTAGTCAACAGTCAGTTCCATCAAACTTGCCTTCATTCTCACGACGTCGGCGTGGTTCTGCCTCTCCGCTGCACCGAGGAATGTCCTCCCAGAATTTGGACGGAGCATCTCACGCGGTGCTTCGCGGGCGCGTTGTCGCGCGTCAAACTCTACATTGGCGTCGACTACGACGACGTACTGTGGGAGCGCAGTCACGAAGCCTCGACGCGCAGTCGCCTCGCCGGCATTGTTTCTCTCTCTGTGCACAAGTTTCCTCCGACAAAGCCCGCAGCCATTTGCGCGATTTGGGCAAGCTTGGCGCGGGAGGCGGTCGACGACGGCTGCTCCTACGTTTTTTTGTGGGGGGACGATGTTTCGATCGTACCCGACGGGACGTTGCTCCTCGAAGTTGAGCGCGAGCTTCCTCCGGATGGCGTGGGGGTTGTGGCTCCGCTCGACGCCGTCGATTCGAGCGTGCCGACGTTCCCTATCTTCACCAAGCGCCATCTCGAGCTGTTCAACTGGCCGTTTCCAATAGAGTTCGTGAATCAAGATGCGGACCCGTATATCTTCGAGCTCTATCGCCGCGTGGGGCGCGCCACTATTCTCACCGGAGTTACCGTCGTCAACAAGCGCGGCGGCCCTGTGTCGTGCTTGAGCTGTAATCCTTGCTCGCCGCCGCTCTACGATCGCCAGCCGTTGCCCGAATGGAAGAACAAGTTCTTAGAGCCGAACGCCGCTGTGCTCGCAAAGAAGCTCGACGCCGGAGTAGTCACCATCGACGTCGTTATTCCCACCGTGCGCACCCCAATCGATCTCATTAAACAAGCGCTGTCGTGTCCCGTTCCCCCAAACGCTGACATAAAGTTTATCGTCATCGTCGATACTCCCAGCGCTTCGAATATCGACGAGCTCCGGCTGCTCCAGGGACCCAACTGCCGCGTCCGCGTGAACAAAACCAACATCGGAGCCCCAATGTCTCGAAACCGAGGCCTCGAAGAGGCGTGCGCAGAGTGGGTTCTTTTCCTCGACGACGACGCGGCGTTGACGGAAGAGTGCCTTCGCGCGTACGTGGATCGCCTCGCCAGAGACGATGAGGATACCCGGGTCGCCGGCCTCGTCGGTACCGTCGAGCTTCCCTTGACTGACAACATCCTGCACGAAGGCACTCGGATGAGCGACATCACCTTCTTTTTTAATCTGCCGTCGTGGATGGGTGACGAGGTGCCGTGGGGCGTCACCGCGAACCTGCTCGTCAAGCGCTCGGCGGCGATCACGTTCGACCCCGTATTCGCCAAGAGCGGCGGCGGCGAGGATGTGGACTTTTGCATCAGGCAAACCAAGAAGATGGGGTCAGTAGTAGCGCAACGAAGTAGAAAGAACATCCTCTTTGGATGGTGAACGCAGGTTGCCGCTTGGCCGGGTTGCAGACGCTGTCGTCGTTCACGAATGGTGGCCAGCCGAGACCACGCCTGCATACGTTAGCCATTTTTGGAATTGGACGACGGGCGACGGCTATTTGCTTTACCGGTGTGAGCTCATACATGTCCGAGCGCGGCAGCAACTGTGTTGTTTTCCGTCGTAGGCATTCGGAGTTCGTCTACCTCAACTTCCCCAACGTCATCGAATACTCGCTCGCGTTGTTTATCCTGTTTCCGTGGTTTCCCGCGTCGTGTTTGAAGTACCTGGTCGCGGTCTGGCTCGTCGAATTCGTGTGTGAAACCACCCGCGCACTTCGCGGCCCCGAGTCGACGCACCTCTCCAAGTCCCGCCGCCTGGCTGCCGCCGTCGTTTCGGTGGCGATCAAGAACGTCGTCGACGCAGGGCACGCTGCGTTTCATATCCGCCACGGTCGGCCCCACTACCTCTGCTGGCGCTTCGACTGGTTCTGCGGCGCCACGCGCCAGTGTGTCGAGGCCGAGCGGCTAAAGTTTGCCTACCGAAACGCCTTGTGGGCTCTCGTGGTGCTTCTTCTCGCATACATGCCTCGAAAAAAAATAGGGGAAAGTCAAGTATGCAACCACCGTATATGATCACCGTTAACCCTCACAAGTTTCCTTACTACTACCGATGACCCCGACTAGGTCCCGCGTACTTATCTCCGCCCGTCAGGCACATCCCTCCTACCCCACAAACCCATCCACATCCTTCATGCTCCCCACACACACCCCCCTCTTAGCAATCGGCAGATGTTTGTCTGCCTGCTTGTTTGTTTGTCTTTAAATGTCGACTGCTAAGAGGGGTGTGTGTGTGGGGAGCATGAAGGATGTGGGTGGGTTTGTGGGGTAGGAGGGATGTGCCTGACGGGCGGAGATAAGTACGCGGGACCTAGTCAGGGTCATCGCCGAGTCGTGGGGCAGGCGAAGAGAGGACGGGCCCCTGTTTGTTTGTCTTTAAATGTCGACTGCTAAGAGGGGGGTGCGTGTGAGGAGCATGAAGGATGTGGGTGGGTTGTTTGTCTTTAAATGTCGACTGCTAAGAGGGGGGTGCGTGTGGGGAGCATGAAGGTTTTTGTCTGTAAATGTCGACTGCTAAGAGGGGTGTGTGTGTGGGGAGCATGAAGGATGTGGGTGGGTTTGTGGGGTAGGAGGGATGTGCCTGACGGGCGGAGATAAGTACGCTTGTCTTTAAATGTCGACTGCTAAGAAGGTGGTGTGTGTAGGGAGCATAAAGGATGTGGGCCGAGAGTCGAAAGGGGAAAATCCCCGTCCCCGCACCTTCCCCGCGCCCCGCACCTTCCCCGTCCCCGCACCTTCCCCGTCCCCGCACTTTCTCTCCCCGCGCCTTCCTCGCTCCCCGCACCTTCCCCGCCCCCGCACCTTCCCCGTCCCCGCACCTTCCCTCCCCGCACCTTCCCCGCTCCCCGCACCTTCCCCGTCCCCGCGACCTCCTCGTCCCCGCGACTTCCCCGCTCCCCGCACCTTCCTCTTCCCCGCGATCTCCCCGTCCTCGCACCTTCCCCTTTCCCCGCGACTTCCTCGCTCCCCGCACTCTCCTCGTCCTCGCGCTCTCCCCGTCCTCGCACCCTCCTCGTCCCCGCACCTTCCCCGACCTCGCACCTTCCTCTTCCCCGCGATGTCCCCGGTCCCCGCACCTTCCTCTTCCTCGCGACATCCCTGTCCTCGCACCTCCCCCTTTCCCCGCGATCTCCCCGTCCTCGCACTCTCCTCGTCCCCGCATCTTCCCCAACCTCGCGCCTTCCTCTTCCCCGCGATATCCCCCCGCACATTCCTCTTCCTCGCGACCTCCCCGTCCTCGCACTCTCCTCGTCCCCGCACCTGCCCCATCCCCGCACCTTCCTCTTACTCCGCGGCTTCCCCGCTTTCCGAGGATCCTCTTTCCTCGCGAAGCCACACCCTCTCTCAGGGTGGTTTGCGAGTAAACCCGGGGGTCCGCGGGAGTTCCTCTCGCCCAAGGACTCCTTAACCCGGGACCACCGCGTACTCTGATCCCCCTTACCCCCCCCATGCTTTCTCTCTCGTGCGTCCCGCCGGTTCAGTCCTGTAAACGTGCAGCTCTAAAAGGACAAGTACCTTAAGAGGCATAAGGGGAACGGGGAAAGTCGCGGGGACGGGGAAGAGAAGGTGCGGGGAGCGAGGAAGGTGCGGGGGAGGGGAGGTGCGGGGACGGGGAAGGTGCGGGGGCGGGGAAGGCGCGGGGAGCGGGGAAGGTGCGGGGAGGGAAGGCGCGGGGACGGGGGAAGTGCGGGGGCGGGGAAAGTGCGGGGACGGGGAAGGTGCGGGGACGGGGAAGGTGCGGGGACGGGGAAGGTGCGGGGACGGGGAAAGTGCGGGGACGGGGAAAGTACGGGGACGGGGATGTGGCGGGGAGCGGGGAAGGTGCGGGGACGGGGAAGGTGCGGGGACGGGGTGGTCGCGGGCAAAAAGGAAGGTGTAGCGGATACCCGTTTCTCTCGCCCCTCTAGGCCGGACCGGCTGTCACATCGCGGCCTTTCAAATAAACCTGCGGTTTTTCGAAGGGGTAAATCGGTCGATGAGTTTCGATGAGTTTCGTTCGGGTCTCTGAGGGGGTCCTCGAGGGCTGTGCTCAAAAGTACACGTGACTCCGGGGGAGCCCGTATGGCTTATGCACACTATACCTGAAGTTGGCGACAGTGTATCGAGTCCAACTTCGGCGCCCTACGTCCCGCCAGCGGTCGGAAGCGATTCAAGTCGGACCGCAGAGCGGCCCCGAAACGCGAGGGGACTGTTCCTTTTCCTCTCGCCACGCTTTTCGTATGCCGAGGTCACCACCAGGGTCATACATATAGCTAGCCAGCGACGTTATCTTGCAGAGTCACCGTGGATAGAACTGGCACGTCGATCGCGCGATGGGAGGCGTGTTTGCGCTTGAGACGCGCGGCCTCTCTTTGTCGCTCGATTTTGGCGTGTTCGAACTGGGCGGTGCCACCGTCCTCGGAGCGGCACACGAGTTTATACTCGCGGGCGACGCGAGCGCCGCACGAGCCGGAAGAGGCGGAAGGTTTTCGGGGAAAATGATGTCGAAGACGCGCCCACGTTGTCGCCGCGCCATCTCACTTTCTGTTCCGGTGTTATGTTGGCGGTAGTGCTGCTTTGACTGGCCCCAGCCGTACTCAACGCCAACTCCGGCGAGCTCTTGGTGGCATTCGGTGACGAGAGTAGGATGTGGCAAGGGTCAAGGGCGAGCTGCTAATACGACAGCCGCTTCTAGGGAATCAAACCAACCGCGCTCGAAGATCGCTTTGTGAATTCCTTCGCTTTGCCGACGTAGGCATCGGGCTTCCAGTCGGGGTGGGTGGGTCACCCGGCTGGAAGTTCATGTGGTGGTCTTGGCCAGGCTCGAGCTTGACGTTCCACTAATCGACCACCTTCTGCCGCTCGCCCTTTGCGCTGCGCTCCGACCTTGAGTTCGAAGATGGTCGAATGAGCTTCGATGCAGCCCGCATCGAGTTTCGTCGAGGTTTGGAGGAGGTGCTGCGTCTTGGCGCCAACGCCGGCGGACATGTTGTCGACGTTGAAGCTGTCGGGTTTGAACTTGTCGTGTTCCGACGGTCAACCTCAATTAGGATCTGGTGATGAGGGAACCAAATCTCCATGACATCGAGGACGTCCTCGACCTGAAAACGAAAATTGTCCGAGTCCCAGAAGCCTTGGTGCTGAATGTCAATCTTGATCGTCTGGAAAGCCGGAGACTGGAACCACTTGAAGCCGTCGCCGCTATCAAAGAGGAAGACCTTTTCAAAGGGATGCTTGAGTGTCGGATCGATCGTGAGGTCGACATCGTTTTCGCCGTCGTCGTCGTATTCGTCGTAAACCCTCTTGCACGTTGGTCGCTACTTGGCGAAGCTTGTCACCTGAGTTGTAAAACCCGTGGAGCCACGCGTTTCGTTCGTGGAGGCCATCAACAGTTGCAGGAGCGTCCAGCACCACTTCCAGTACATGCGCTGCCGACCTAGTATCGCGCTCTTCGGCTGGTCAGCAGCAGCACCCAAAAGACACACATGAAGCACCACAAACCCTTACCCATCGATTATACTCCCTAACCCTGTGGCTTTCTCCCTTACCACCTTTGCTTTCTCCCTTACCACCTTTCTTTTTACCTTACCACCTTAGTTTCCCCTTTACCCTTAAATTACACTTCATACCACTCCTAAACCCTACGATCGCTAACCGTATGGTTGCGATGGAGGACGGTGCCTAACACGCTTGCTCCCTGCGGCGGCCCCGGCCGTCCCGGAGTGAGACGGTGCCTGCTTACTTCCCGGGCTGGCCGGTTAGCACCCGGAAAGTCCGCGCTGGGATGGGGTTCGCTCGGTTGTGCAGAACGCGACGGACAGGTCGATTGTTCGTGGATCAACACGTCCGCGGCCTGCGACGCTTTTGCAAGACCTCGCACAAGACCGCGCGCAGTGGCGGTCCGCCATCAACGCCTTTTCATCCCTCGCCTCTACCCCAACTGTGTGATTTTGCTCTGTGATCCTGGACCGGCTCCTGCCGGCCCAGCCTGGCTCCCATGCCCGGGAGAGGTCCGAAGTTAGTTAGTTAGTTAGTTCATGAACGCCCTGCGTGCTCACCAACTCACCCTAGATCTTGGCACATTTTTGGGAGGTTTTGGGGTTCAAATTGATACTGGATCGAGGGCGCGTCGATCGGCGTCCAAGCCTGCGGCAGTAGCGACACTGAGCAGATTTCACAGATGGAAGTAGTTTTAGTCCCAGTCTAGATGCGTGCTATCGACGCATGCAGCTAAGGCTGAGTCGCCGATCGAAGCGACTTAAACCCTCCTGGATGTCCGAACAACGAACTTGACACAAAACCCTAAAAAATGCGCTGTATGTGCTGTTTATGGTCGAATGAGCTTGTGTGAGAAGTAGGACAGCGTCGACTTGGGGTATTAACCAACACCCAGCTGAGCCGACAACAGCTGCCTCGGTTTCTCGTTTTCGAAACGCGTTCGCTCGCGCCGCGAGCGGTTCGGATTAATTGCTGACTCACCCCGAACCAGGCCCCGCGCCACGCACTCTCCTGCGTCGCGTCGCGAGCCAGGGCGAGCCATGTACGTGTTTGAAAGGGATGTACGTAAGACAGTCTCATAAACATTGGTGATGCTGCCTCTGCGATGTCCTCGTCCCCGCGCCTTCCCCGCTCCCCGCCATATCCCCGCTCCCCGCCATATCCCCGTCCCCGCACCTTCCCCGTCCCCGCACCTTCCTCGTCCCCGCACCTTCCCCGTCCCCGCACCTTCCCGTCCTCGCGCCTTCCTCGCTCCCCGCACCTTCCCCGCTCCCCGCCATATCCCCGCTCCCCGCCATATCCCCGTCCCCGCACCTTCCCCGTCCCCGCACCTTCCTCGTCCCCGCACCTTCCCTCCCCCCACCTTCCCCCCTCCCCGCCCCCTCCCCGTCCCCGCGCCTTCCCTTCCTCCCACCTTCCTCGTCCCCGCACCTTCCCTGTCCCGCACCTTCCCGTCCCCCGCCCACCTTCCCTGCACCTTCCCCGCTCCCCGCGCCTTCCCCGTCCCCGCACCTTCCCCGTCCCCGCACCTTCCCTTCCCCGCACCTTCCTCGCTCCCCGCACCTTCTCTTCCCCGTCCCCGCGACTTTCCCCGTTCCCCTTGAGACTCACGGGATGTGGGTGGGTTACAAGTACGCTTGTCCCTAGATTTAGGGTAAGGATGATGTGGCTCAGGAGCCAAACATCGGTCCTCCGCCGTCTACGGCGACTTCGCAGACTATTTCCACGACCCGCGGCGGCTCTTTCAGCGCGCCATTCTCACGCCCCGTCGAAACGATGTTGTCGATGCTGACAACGCGCGCATGACCGCGGCCTTTCCCGGAGACGAGGCGTCGGAGTTCTTTTCGGCCGACTAGGTTGGGTCGGAAGCCGACGCCTCGCTCTTAACAGTCGAACTCCTGACAACCAACGGCATGCTGACTTTGATTGCGAGCTTAAAGTCTTCGCAACCTCGACCCGTCGCACGGCCACTGCAACGGTACCAGATACATGATCGATCGTGTCGTGTCACCGAGGCTCCTCCAACCTGTATCCCTTAAGGCCCACCGACGCCAAACGATCAACAAGAGCCAGGGCCAGACGCCCCGCGAGGTCGGCGTCCTCTTGCCCAAGCCCGTCTTCTGTCTCGTCCAGCTCTACGTGGCTCTCTGTCGATCGTGCAACCCTGAGGATATGCTCTTCTGAGTCGACGACTCCACCTACCCCACACGTGCTGCGCAATACCGATAAGCCCCCTCCCGGCGTCTACACGCGCACTGTAGAACTTACTGGGACCAGGTGAACTTACTGGGGTTTGAGATTGGGACTAGTGAACTTAGTGACCAGGTGAACTTACTGGGACCAAGTGAACTTCTTACTGGGTTTTTAGAGTGAACGCAGGATTGGCGGAGGTGAGAGCGACGAGCTCGAAGGAGAGGGGTGAGGGTGTGAGCACGAGTGGGTTTACGCCGAACTTACTGGGTTAGAGATTGGGACTAGGTGAACTACTGACCAGGTGAACGTAACGGGACCAGGTGACGTAACGGGACCAGGTGAACTTACTGGGTTAGAGATTGGGACTAGGTGAACTTACTGGCCTGCACTTGTGATCACTTAATCAAGTTTGTCTTTAAATGTCGACTGCTAAGAGGGGGGGTGTGTGGGGAGCATGAAGGATGTGGGTGGGTGGTTTGTAGTCAATCCTGATTTAACTAAACTTATACTTTCTTATACTTTTAGAGACCAAACACAGGATTCGTCTGACGAAACAGGGGCCCATGATCAAGCTTTCAGCGGTTCTGCACGTCGCGCTGTGAATCCGGAGCGTCCTTTGACTTCGAAACGAACGACGAGGAGGACGGTATCGATGCGGGCTTCTCAGGTCGAGCGGGAGCGTGGTGGTACCACGCCGACGTCGGTTGACCATCATGCCGAGAAAGAAAACAAGAAGTCGCGTGCCCTGATGAAGGTAAATGACTAGGAGAGATCGCCGCGTACGCTGTCGCAGCTCAGAGCGTGCAAACACGAGTCTCCACTTTACTCAACCTAACTCAACAATGCCAAGTTCAGCATGTGTGTTCGCGAGGCCGACTTGCAGCATATGATGGTCGACACGGGCGGCAAGCACGGCGTGTACAACATGGTCAACAGCGCGACAGCGTTGTCGTTCAATTGCCAGATACGCTGCTTCTATGTGCGCGCTTCTCGTTTGTTTTGATGTGAAAGTAGACAATATCGTTACGTGTGCTGAAAGGCACACCTGCTCCGAAACTTTGTGCCGATGAAGATCCACCTATCGCGCGAAGCACTTCCGCGAGGCCGTGTCGGTCCTCATCAAGGCTCTATGGAGGGCAACTCAGGCGGCTCTACTCGGCATATGCGTTTGATGGACATCCGCAACAACGTCATCCGCTAAAGGCACGAGATGACGAACCGGGATCGTTCGCTGGAATCTGTCATGAGCATCGAACTAAGGTGCATCCGAATCCTCTTGGGCGACGAAACAGCGCGGTATCTGCGCTGTCTTGCGCAGGCCTTGTTTGTGGATGTTGTTCTGCGGGTGTTCGCGTGTTGACGCATGTGTATGGTCAAACTTGGAGGCTTTGTGACCAAACTTGTAACATCGTTGATCAAGCTATGTGATCAAACTTGAAACCTCGTGATCAAACTTAAAATCAAGTAATCAAACTTGCATATAACTGTAGTAACCAAACTTGTAGCTTTTTTGTGATCAAACCGCGTTTAATTTGGTGTGATCGAACTTCGAACAACTACATCAAACTTACCGTATTTGAGCCTCGTATTGATGACTGTGTTAGAATTACAGGGGTGGTGCCAGCGATCTTCCGAGCGAGGTGGTTGACATCCCGACATCCCTTCGCGGTTGAGATGCCGCAGCTTGTATTTGCCGACTTTCTCGTGGCGTGCTCGACAGTGCAGCAGCAGCGGGAGATCTTGCGGCGGGGTGGGGTTGTCGAGACGCTCGAGGAGGAGGATAATAAGGAGGTGTTCGGTCATGCGAGTTGTTTATGCGGGAGTAACGGCAAGTTCGCGTTGCCGTCCCATGTCTCCGCAGGACAGCTAACTCCGGATCGGGTACGCGACGGTGAGGAACTCCAGAACGTGGCCCTGTACAGTCTCGCGCAGATGTAGGACTACAATCTTTGGGTGCTCCAGGGGCGTTCGTTGCCTGCGCAGTTTCTCGAGGCTGTCGACTTTCGCGCTCACGGCCCCGAGTCGATTCTCAAAGACGCTCACCTTCTCGGATTTTGGGATCCAGAATGGGGTGATCCGTCTCATGCAGACCATGTAAGTCTGGTGTCCGATGTCCGCTTGTTGCTGAAGAATGGCGGACAGCCACGTCAAGAGCACCATGGTGAGTCGCGGTTTGGGGTTCTTCTACGAACGATGGACGGTGCGAGAATGGGCCCAGCTTAATAACGCCAAGGCGAGGGAAACAAACTGCTGCGAGGCCGCGCTGCCCTCTCTCTACTTGAAACTCCTTGCGTATCGTCGCGCTGTCTTAGGATCTCCTTCTAATGGGGTCATGGGGGTATGCCCATGCCGTGCGTGAAACGCCACGGTGGCATCTGTGTAGCCGCAGCACCTAGCTCTCGTACTAAAAGCATTTTCGCACCAAAAGCACTCACTAACTAGCTAACTAACTAACTTCAGACCCCTCCCGAGCATGGGAGCCAGGCCGGACCGGCACGAGCCGGTCCGGTATAGCAAAAGCACTCACGCGTCCCCTTAAAAAAATGCCTCGTTGAGTTTGGTTGTCAGAGCCAATGTTGATCAATACTGTAGAAGTTTGAGGAGTAGTGAATAAAGTTGTTGACCAAACTATTGTTAAGACTGATCAAACTCACAAGGCCATTGCAAAAAAATTGAAGATTGATTGATCAATTTACTTCGAAGTGACCAAAATTAAGTGATCACACTCTAACGAGTGTGATCAAAACTTACAAAATATTCACAAACAACCACCATATTGATCAAACTTCGGAGAAATATATAGACCAAACTCTTTTTGATCAAACTTGACCGATCCCTAAAAAGAATTAAGCGGTCATTGTAAAGTTGAGGCAAACATTTACTCTTAAAATTGTTCTAACTTAGCGAGAATTGTTGAAAACTAAGCCAAAGACGTCAGACGGTTGTCCTAAGGGTGTCTGTCTGTCTGTCTGTCTGTCTGCCGAGACAGATGGGGAATTGATTGATTCCCCACCCTGATGGCTAACCGCCTTGTAGCGATGGAGGAGGGTTCCTTATGACCCTGCGCCTTGCGCGGGCATCGGTCCTCCCGGCGTAGGTTCGCAGTGGGGCGCAGAAGGAAGTCAAAACGACGAAGTTGTAGGTTTTCAGTCAAATCGCGGTTTCCGCGTCGCATAGCGACAGGTCATCACCGTCCACCGACTCTTTCTGCGCCCTCGTCTGAAAACGTCTTGGTGATTCTGATCCTGCGCGCTACGGCGTTGGGATTGTTAGCCTACGCCTCATGTACATGGCCAACTTGGACATTTCATTCATTTTGTTTTGTTCATTTATTTTCATCACCACGCGGGCCGCTACTCTCTATTCTTGTTTCCCATCGCCCTCTTTGAGCTCCTTGCGTCACTCCTTCATGCCTTGCTCCCTTCTTCCTGCCTTTGCCTCTGATGAGAATATGCGTTCTTGCTTCATCCGTTCCCCCCCCCCCTCCGCGCGCACATCCTTTGTATTCTTGGTGGTTCCTTGTTTCCTTGCGCTCATCCATTCTGGCTCTTTGAGCCTGGGAGTTGCAAACCATAATAACAATAATATAAGACGTGCCAGTCCTGTTAGACAGCCGGTTCCTCCTCCGGTCTTCATCCCACAGCCTGCTCGTAAAAAAACGCGAGCTGCACGTCGGCTCCGACGCTGAACTTCGTCGTAGACCCGAGGGACTATATCCCGCTGTGCTTCCATGATATGGCTGTCCGAGTCAGCCTCGCGACAAAAAGGTCCGCCGTCCGTCATTGATTTTGCTGCTCAGAAACTATGAAGAAGAAGGTCGAAGCAGCAGGAAAGTAGTTGGCTCAATCAAAGCATTTGTGGGTGTGGGTGTGCTCACTCACGAACGACGATATGATGTGTTCCCGCGACGACGACAAGGACAAGATGAATTTGGTTGTGATGTTGTTGTTAATTCGGGTGGGGTCGGGGATCGACAACGGGCTGGGGATGAGGCCGCCGATGGGATGGCGGTCGTGGAACTTGTTCGGGGCCAACGTGTCGCAGGAGCTGATGGAAAAAATCATGGAGGGTATGGTGTCCAAGTCGCGATTTGTCGATGGCATTCCGACAAGCCTCGCGGACCTCGGGTATCGGGACGTCGGGCTCGACGACAACTGGCAGTCGTGCGGGAGTTACGGTCCCGAAGCGTACACGTTCCACGCGTCCGGCGGCTTGTTTCCGGTGGTAAACGGCGCGCTGTTTCCCGACATGATCGCGATGACGACAAAGGCTCACTCTCTGAACCTGACGGCGGGGTGGTACCTCAACAACTGCATCTGCCAGGACCACTGCGGGGACAAGGTGGATTTCGGCGAGACGGATGGTTCGTGTTATCGCGGCGACGCGGCCGCGCTGTTCGAATTCGGGTTCGACGGCGTCAAGCTCGACGGGTGCTCGGCTCAGCGGGACCTGCAGTTGTGGGCCGACCTGTTGAATGCCTCGGGCCCCATCATGATCGAGAACTGCCACTGGGGCCAGACCGTCCCGAACGCGACGTGGTGTCCGTTTAACTATTATCGCACGTCGAGCGACGTCGAGCCAATTACGGCAAAGTGATGTACAATCTGGGGACGACGCAGGAGTTTGCCGTCGCCAACCTCTCGTACCCGGGTGCTGGGCCTACCCCGATATGATCGAGGTGGGGTGCGAGGACGCCCCGGAGGATCCCTCGACGAGGGCCTCTCTCCCGAGTCTCGCTCGCACTTTGGCGGTTGGGCGATCGTATCGTCGCCCCTCATCCTCGGCCTCGACGTCACCAACGACACCATAATGGACACCTACTGGGACCTCATCGCCAACCCCGAAATCATTTCCGTCAACCAGGCCTGGCACGGCCACTCCGGATCAATGTTTCTGCGGTCGGCGGGTTCGGTCCTCCTCTCGGATTCGTATTTAGTCCCAAAATGGCAATACCTCTACAAACCGCTCTCCGACGACGCGACGGCCGTCCTCGTGCTTAACTCGGACACGACTTCGCGTTTCTTTACTCTTTCCTTTCGCCAAATTCCAAACCTGCCGTGCGGCGACGACGACGACGACGACGAATGCGTCGTGCGAGATCTTTTCGCCGCGAGGATCTCGGTACGTTTGGGGCCAACTTCACCACGACCATCGCCCCCACGACGCCGCCTTCC
>JAQMWT010000042.1:0-95018 GCA_029834535.1 Chrysophaeum taylorii | reverse complement strand
TAGCTATTGACTGCAGCAGAGACAAGATGCAACCGTCCCATGCGACTATACCGCATTCTCTCGGGACGAAAGCATTCTCTTCTTGTCATATGTTTACGCTCATGGTACCACCACATACTGCAACCAAGATAGACGTGGACTGGGTTCCACCAACCTATCTGAGCGTCACCCCGACATGCCGCTTCCCGCACTGTTAGCCAGCTCTATCACGTCTGATTCAGTTCCCATCGCCTTGTACGACGTCAAACGTCATATTCCGATTACAGCCCAGACACCGCACAGGCTCTCCTGCGCACTCGCGACGGCACGCTCGCCGCCCTCTCGGTTTAGACTACCCACATAGCTCTTCATGCTCACAGTCAACGGAGATGCACGATCGCCTGTTGCACAGTACGATACCCGAACATCCCTTGTGTCAGGTTCAACACACGCTGCCCTTTCAGTCACCGCTTACGCGCCCCTCCGACCGCCGCCCGGTTCTGCGCTCGTTCCGCAACCACCGTCTCTCAGCCTCACCGGCAATTCGAAGATTTCCACCAAGTTCAAATTACGGCGCGCGTCACCACCACACCTCCTGTTACGACTCGTATCGGTCGCTTCATGGCTACTCTGGCTACATCGGAGCTCGCTTAAAGGCACGTACTGAGGCCTACGGACCTCTGTCACACGACAAGACCGGATGAGCACTCGTCGTTCCTCCACGCTTTGACGCGATTCCCGACGATCCGATTTCCGACGATTTGTGATGACACTAAGTTCCGTCATCAATGCAATTCTGAGCCTCCCACGCTCTTCCGTCAGTCTCTTGCAGGTCACAGCTCGCCAGCTCACTCGATCTCACCCTGTGTGCTGCCATATGCAAATGAAGTTCTGTCATGCCAACGCAACATGTCGCAGTTATCGCCAAACTCGCGCAACAAATGCCGCCACAAAACGATAGCCGCACGCAGAGTTCCCTCCTCGCCTCTTTTCACCTCCCAGCACTATGCTTGACGTTGAAGCTCTGCACCCTATGGTTCGGTTACAGCACGACTGCACGCGACATCCTCGCCCAGTTCTGTCCACGATTCGCATCTATCGACATTACTGTCAGAATTCTGCCTCGGACACAGCTCAGACTGCACTCGCATATTATGCTCTCTTGACGCACCCGGCTCGCTCCTCTCCGTTCACACTGCAGGTTCCATCTTGCAGAACTCTATGCCAACAGCTGCCATTGCGATTCGCACCCAGTCGACATTTCCGTAGCGCCGCGAGGATAACCCCAATCTTCACAGGTTGGACACGCGCTCTGCTCTCAGCATTCTACCGAATGTCACTGCCGCACTGCATACTCCACCCAGCTGTGTTATGAATCAAGGGAAGCCATGCCTATCTCTTCCTTTATTCCCGCACACCCTCTCAGTCTCGCACGACTCATTCTTATCGGACAGTCCTCGCACTATGGCCATTGTGTCACATCAGATTCACTCTTCGGACATCTCCCGTCCACAGCTTCATTCTCTTGACACCCCAGCTCCCTCCACGTTGTATACTGCACATATCGACGTCCCCCTTCTGTCGAATGTCACACCTTTTCACTGCACAACCAGGGATGCACCGCGCTCACTCGCGTTTGTACATCAAGGGGAGTTTGATTATGGTGAAAACGACCGGACACGAAATGAATTCTGGACCACGTCCGACTCAGGATTACTTTGCCGAATAGGATACGACTCCGACCATGCATTCGAAGTCAGCTCTCCAAACTAGGACAATGCTTCGCACAGTCCATCACCTTCAGCATGTCCCTGACGACTGACTCTTCTGCCAAGGATACGTCGGTATCCACCGTCGCACGGAATATACTCGCAGCCTCCGGTCCCAGTCCAATCATCCTTGATGATAGCAAACGGCAACCTCCACCAGACCACAATCGCAGGTCTACAGCTATGATCCAGGACTATCAACAAGGCTCAACACCTATAAAAATTCTCTTTAGAGTTCTCATTTCTTTCTTTGCCAACCCCAGACGATTCCCGCCATCGACATCGATCACGATTTTCCGCATTTTATATAGGACGTTTAGCAGGTGCACGCTGCACTCAGGACAACAGCTTCGACACGTATGTGACAGACAATCCTGGTTCTTACATCTCCAGGCTATCGCAACGACGATTAACTTACCATGTCACCGATTTGGTTAAATGCACATATATTCATGGGATAACGCTACCGCTCAGTCACATCGTTACATGTTTATCAGCACATCTCTACACCATAGAATATTTTTATGATCCATCAATCACTATCACTTAGGATCAACTCAACTGCCCGTATACATCATGGAATCCTCACGACATTACACAATTCGTTTACTTCCGCATTGTATTTAGCATCATTTTCGCGATATTGTCACATCAGTCCTTCTCTTATCAATCCCACCGGATGATCTGATTTCTATTGTCGCGATTTCTATTGTCGCATTCACCTTGTTTTGCATTTCACTCATCTAGCACTCTTATCCACAGCCTCACTCTTTGCACTCGATACTTTCCGCTTGCTGCTTATTCGCCGCCTCGTCTCGCTTTCTCCTTCTCACTTTGCCACCTCTTCCAATTTATTCTGCGTTCTACTTTGCGCACTTTCTCCTTTATTACCATACTTCACCTGCGTATCTATTCATCTATCTCACTCTCCATACCTCTCGTGTACGTCGCACACCTATCCCCACACGCCTCCTTCGAACTCACCTTTCTTTGTCTTTGGCCAGACATTTGTTTTGTTTGTAGAGGTTTCCGCCTGAGGGCGTAGATGAAAAGTTTCATCCAGGGTTAGTTTTCCCTTTTCACAATAGTAAAACAAGATTTCGCTGTGTTATCACGCCGTTCTGTCCTTCGTCTAAGGAGAGAATAGAAGGGCAAACTAACTGCTCTTAGCTCTGCCGAAGGTGACACGGCGGTTACACCTTCTCTAATAATTAACATCGTCCATGCTCAGTTGCTTTATGTGAATGAAGACGTTGAAAGAGCATAGTTAAGCTCTCCAGTTCAACAACAGTTGACATATCCGATACGATCAAAAGCACCGAAAGGGCTTGATACATAATATGCATCAGGGAAAACTTGCGTCCAATCTTCATCGACATATAGCTTTCGGTTTATAGCGTTGCTGTTATCAGCAATGTCAACCAAAGAAGTGAGACGCGTGGGGCCAAGAGAACAGATCGATGGGTCCGGAATTATATCTGCGGGCCACGAGGATCCATCTTCCCTAGGCTGATAATCCCCACATAGATAGCAAGGGAAGCGGTCACATACGTCCTCAGTGTAGTGCATTGAGGAGAAGAGCAAACTAGCGACTCTGATATGGTCCTCATAGGAAGGACTGTGCGGTGGCCTCATCTCCATAAGGAGAACCAGAGGTTTGATGAGTTCCAGGACGCTAAGAGCACTTGGAAATAAAGAATCGTCCATATCTCGCTCGAAAGTCGAGATGACTCTCCTGTTGATAACGCTTTCTTCGTACACGGGGATGTTAGTTCCACAATATCCGTGTAGTACTCAGCGCGCTCCTTCCCGAAGCACGATGAAGATAGGTTAGAAATCTAGGGAGAGATGGAAAAATCTCGATGGAGTTGCCAAACCGTGAACGTAGCATGCGTGATACTTTCGTCGCTCTCAACAAGAACTTCGACGTTGACGTTGATGTGCGAGTCATTAGTGGCACAAGCCAGAAAGGCAGGAGTGGACAAGCCAGCGCAAAGAAGGGTTAATGTGGGAGCGCGGGAACTAGGTGCAGAGGTGACGGGGATCAAGTCTGTGTGTCACAAAGGCGGCGACAGTCGTTTACGAATGTATAGGTGCTGGGAATACATGGACGGAAGGATGGCTTTGTACCAAGGAATATAGATCACTCGTTCAGGCAGCTAGTATATAGTCCCTGCATTTCGCGGTGTTCGTTGAATGGACAGAGTTTGAACTGTAAAGAACGAAGCTCCATCTTTCGCGCCTTAGCTGCTGCAGCGAGTAGATAGGAAGCGTGGGGAGCACGTTTTCCAGTCAGAACAGCGGAATCCGCATATCATCAATATTGCTGGTGATGTTGGATTGACCTTTGAATTCACTGCCGTAGAGATGAATAGCAAGCTTATCTTCACCCCCATTGAGGCATGCTGATTATATGCAGATCGAGGTCGAGATTCTGGTTTCGCTTTGGAAGATACAACGCGACATCTAACTTCACGTAGCCCACTTCAGGATATTTACGCAGAGCTGGTATCACGGTCCGTATGATCATAGCGTGGGTTATGCTGTGAGTAGCAGTCAGGATAGCGGGCGATAATGAACCAAGCAACTTTATAATGTGCAAGGGATCCGCATAACGACGAAAATTAACCACGCGATGAGAAGCACAGGTATCCGCATATCCCGTCATAATTGGGAGATCGCACTCATTGTACAGTTTTAACATGATTGCATAACACGCACGTGTTGAGCTTCGACCGAAAACATACTTGGTTAGGAAGAGCTGTGTTTGGTCGGAAGGAGTGACTACCAGGGTGAAAGCATTATTAAGGCAGCTTTGGAAGTGACTTAGCGGGCCTGTGTCATCTTCCTCATCTTCATCATCGGGGGTCTCTTCTTGTTGTCATCAGTTTTAGGTGGAGCTTCCAGAGCATTGCGACGAACAACAGCATTTTGGGCTTTAGCGTTAACGCGCTGCAGGAGAGTTTGCGGGAGATTGTCGATGTCTGCATCACTGACAGTTAGTCTGGAATAGCTTCCTCATAGTGTGCCCCCTCTGCCCCGCATCACTGGGGGACGCTGTAGGAGCAGAAGCATTCATCAGCTTTTTCATCAGGGACGGAGACGGAAGAGCTGGGATCAAGAAGACCCGCTATAGCGTCGGACATGGAGTCAACCCGTGACATATAGAGTTGCACGTTAGAAGCTTCCTCAGGGTCAAGGGTCTGCGTCGATGCCTGAGAGGCAGCAGTCCATAGGGTACTTGTTGTCATCCTCCTGCACAGTCTTAACATCCGCAGAAGGAGTTGGATTGGCGTCTTGGAGCTTGCGAAAGAGGTGCTTGAGGCGGTTGTCTGATACGCCGCTCTGTCCATTATAGACACATTAGAGCGTGAACGACGATCAGTTGCGGGTGCAACGGTCTATCAAAGTTTTCTCCCGTATTGTAATTGATAGGGACGATGCGAAGTACTTGGAGAGATCGAGGAAGACTCTTTCGCATTGCGCAAATTACGCGAATTAAAGCCAGGTTTACCAGTAGCAGTCGCCATGAGAGAATATGTGCCTTCGAGACTTTTATGGGACTGAATGGTGTCCATTACCTTCGAAGGTTTAGATGAAGTAGCTCCAGGAATGAAAGGCACCCATGAGGAGGGCTTCTCCAATCGACGTTGCGTGATACATTTTGTGTTATTGTACGCTTGAAGCAGATATTCAAGCAAAGGACGCACATCGTTAGGATCCGTGAGCTTGAGGGTATTAACTAACTAACTAATCTTCAGACCTCCCGAGCATGGGAGCCAGGCCGGCAGGAGCCAGTCCGGAATCACGGGCCTGTAGACGAGGGGCGCCGAAAGGTGGGTCGGCGGAGTGATCAAGCTTGTCGCCATGCGACGAGGAGACCGCGATGTGACTGACAACCAACTCGTCGATAACCTTCCGTCTGCGCCCCCGGCCATACCCCGTCCCACTGCGAACGTTCCGGCTGCCAACCGGCCCGCCCGGGAGCCAAATAGGTGCCAACCTACGCCGGGAGGGCGGATGCCCGGAGGGTATTAGGGTCCCTAGTTTTTGCTAGAACGAGTTTCGAAGTTTGCACCATTCAAGCAAGGACTGCGAGTAGCGTTCGTGATCAGAATAGTTTCTTTAAATCGCCTCCTGCGCTTTTTGCACAAGTATAGAGCTACTGAGTTGGATAGAGGCTTCTTCTGGATTAAGTCGATTTGCCTGAGTCTGAAAAGCGAGAAGTTGTTCAACAAACACACATGTGCATACATATAACATTTAAAGACATGCGGTTATACTGAAATTCAAGTTCGACACATCCGTAGAATATGCGGTTTCATAATTATACCAAGCCAAGAGAGCGATAGTTCTGTTTTATTGGGATGTGCACTTAGCGCATACAGCTTTCAACTCTGCCCATATGGCAAGAGGCGGCTTGTCGACGGAATCGATATTAAAGAACACGAACAGGAAGCCGGCATAGGTCTCGGAATGTTTAATCCAACCTTTTGAAAGACCCTGTAGGCTATGTCAGTTAAAGACGGGGCATAAACAATGGACCTAGGGAATTGTAGAATCCGTTTGACTTCAAACTTCAGGTCGTACGAGATTATACTCGTCGCGGAAAAACAAGCGTGTCAAATTGTTACGCTCGTCATCCGTTCGGATGATGAGTTATATGCGGGTGCCAGGAAGAGCATAAGCACCAGGCAAATAAGTGCCTGCGTTTGTTGGCTTTGCCATGTGCTGAAGATCTTCGACGGCAGCATCCAGAAGGTTGTTATAGTCTGGAGCGTTACGAATAAAACCTTCGTAAGAGTCAAAAGTGAACAATGCACCCACGTGTGAAGGTTAAGTGCCTGCGAAGCATCTCTGAAGACTGGCCTTCGTGGATTATCTTGGAAACGCAAGCCATCGTTCAGTTTGACTAACGGTTGTTCTATTTTAATATATCCGTCGTAGAGACGGGCTTTGACTTTGACTGTGACATGCTTGGAGCATTTAGTGGGACTTGATTTGGGATGGTATAACCTATGACGGTAGGTTAGAGGGTTTATAACAGAAACAACACATATGAAGAAGGGTTCGCATGTGCGTGAGTAATATGAACAGTACGCTACAAATAAAGCGCGTATTTTTTAGAGAAAGTAATTTCAACTGTGTTACCCTTCAGCAGGTCTGCCCTCGAATCTGTCTCCTAAACGAGGACAGCCGGTGTGAATAACACAGCGTTTTCTTAAATCAAATGGTGCTAGAGTCAAGGGAATAACTATAGGATAGGGGGTACTAACCCTAAATCAAATTTTCTATCTCTACGCCCTCACAGATTGAACTCGGTGAGCGAAATCTGGATCAAACTAAGCAGGAAGCGACTTGCCATCGACAAGAATATAGATATTCTGGACGGAATCGTACGGTGGAAGAGTAGCAGAAAGAGTAGCTTGATGAGATGGTGGGGAAGAAGACGTAGAGTGAACACCGTAGGCGTTTTTGAACTTGTGGAAAAAGTTGCGTGGAAGAAGCTTGGAAAAGTGATCAGCGACCTGGTAGTGAGTAGGACACCAGAGAGGGCGAATGACTGAGTTGGCCTGGTAGTCACGAATGCGAAATTCTCGTAAGTTGATATGACGAGAGGGAGCACTGACTTTAGGGTGATTAGCGACATGTAATGCGCTAGCGTTATCAATAAGCAGGGGAATATGAGCTTGATCACGTGAAAACAAATAAGGGTGAAGACTTGTGGAACCACGGACATTCATCGGCGGCTGCGCTGGCGGCGATGAGTTCGGCTTCCATGGTGCTTTTGGCAGTAAGAGTTTTGTTTGCTAGACCAGAATACGAGATTGCCAAGACGAAAATACATGCACCAGAATGAGATCTTAAGCGAGGGTCAGAACGGTCAGCGAAACTGGCATCAGTAAAACAAATAATGGGTGAACGAGGATGATGCAGTTCAGAATATGTGCTGATCAGATGCTGAATAAAGGGCGTAGTAGAGGGGCTGTCGGATGAATAGTCGAGAGAATCATCGGAGTACCCTTCAAATAGCGAAGTAAAACATATAAGTGCAGAAGGTGGGTCTGCTCAGGGTTGTATACCCTTGCAGCATTTGTTGCCTAAACTAGTAATATCTGGGCGACATGTGACAGACAAGTAAATACTAGTGCCACAGTAGTGAGGAAAATTTTTGCGTAGTATTTCTAAAGTAGGAGCCAAGTCAGAGAGAAGCTTAGCAGAAGGCTTTTGACCAGTGTTGGGAATTCACTGGGCTCAATTCACTAGGCTCACTGAATTTGGTTCACTTCACTTCATTTCACTTCACTTCACCGAAATTTTGTGTCTGAAGTCCAGTGTTCACTTCATATTCATTCACTTTGGCTGACGGCCTGACCCTGACCCGTCTGATGAGCGAAGTCGAGCCGTGCTACCGGATGTGGAGGATAATGTTGATGATGAGGAGGAAAACGCGGAACAGAAGGAGAAGCACAAGAAAAAGCCGACGTCGATGCTGACGTCGAACACGCCCGGCGAATCTGGATGATAAACCAGAGAAACGTGTTGCTCGGCGCAGACGAAACGGACAAAGTTGCCCTACTGCACATGAAGAAGAACTTCGTTGCGGCGGCCCGGATCAAGCATAGCGATCTCGCCGAGACCAAGTTCAAAAACGCCGGATGCACCATCCCCAGACTTGCGGAGATGGGGTTTGATGAGGAAGAACAAGACGAAGATACCGAGGTCGTTCACGTCGCCTAAGACAAGAAACACGCCTGCCCTCAGGGGAATACGCTCCTTGACTCCTGGAGTATACCAGAAGCGCTGAGCCTGGAGGAATTGCTCACCAACAAGGTATTATAATCCATGTGTAAATACAACTCAGTGAGTAATACAGAGGGTGCCTGCCGTCGAGGGCAGTAATTTGTGCATCACCAGCAGTACGCCTGGCCACACGCACTCGATCCCGAACCCAAGCATGTTACTAGATCACACAAACGCGTGCGCACAGTCTTACGCGTGTCAACTTCGTGCGGAGCTTGACAGTATATAAACAGCGTTGGGAATTCACTTCAGCAAGTGAACGTGAACCACTTCACCAGCCACGCAATACTGGTGGAGTGATTTGAAGTGAACACGTCACCCTACGTGGCCATCGTGAACCTTTGTGAAGTGAACGCCACTTTGTTTATTATTTTTTAACGCCAGCGCCGGTCCCTGTCGCGCCCCGTCAGTTCCATGCCCCCCGCGCGCTATTGCCTAGGTCTGGTGCTCTTAGATTCTTTCGCGTTTCGGGGCGAAGGAGGAGTTACCGTGGATGGGGTTCAGTGTTTCTTACTTTAGGCGATGTGAACGACCTCGGTATCTTCGTCTGGTTCTTCCTCATCAACCTCCATCTCCGAAGAGTCTTCGGGGATGGTGCTCTCGGCGTTTTTGAACTCGGTCTCGGCGAGGTCCCTGCACTTAATCCGGGCCGCCGCAATGAAATTCTTGTTCATGCGCAGTAGGGCAACTTTGTCCGTCTCGTCCGCGCTGAGCAACGTGTTTCCCTCAGTCAGGACAAGATTTCCAATGCTCAGGCAGCGCTCACAGTAGCTCTGCGCGCCATGTGTACCAATTGAACCCTTAGAGGCTCTCGCCATGTCCGCAAGGAACCCATACTGCTCCTTGGTGAGCGGTCGATACAGCTTTCTAACATCGAGCACAGCCAGATCTGTGAAGCCGACTTCATCATTCTTCTAAGTTCAGGATAATGCTCTTTCCAGTTGAGCGATCTCGACAGCCTGATCCATTGAGTGAAGACCTGTTCAAACTCCACATTGAAATCGGGCATCTGGTTCTCAGGCATAGCAAAGAAGGCAAGTCGCCACTAATGTCGTCCCAAGCGTCGGGCGTCGAGTGCCGCCAAGAGACTGGGCAGGCGCGCAGAGGGCGGCGCAGACTCGGAGGAAGTCTTTGCCTTTTCGTGATGGAATGCAGTCCGTGCGTAAATCACATATTCTTCCTTGAGCAACTTCCTGGCCTGAGCTCTCTGATTGGACGACAGGTGCCGGCAGTTGATAGTCCGAAAGTCAAGAAGGAAGGCAATCAGCTCGCGATCGTTGAATTCGTAGTCGAGGTGACGCACGTAGTTTTCATTATTCCCGCAAAACCGACGCTCACATTCGAGAATAGCCCGGTCAAGACAGATTTTGCCGGTCTCGCTGAGGTCGTCAACATCGACAGTCTTACGTGGCATGGATTTCGCAGTTATGTTCGGGAGATTAATGACTTCTAGCGTCCCAGCTCGCAGAGACTCGATCATGATGTGCTTGATCAATGCGGCGCACGCCCCCAGGTATAAGTGTTCATGTTGCACAAAACAACGGCCTCATCCGTTATAGCAAAAATCGCCTCGAATTCAGCCAACGCCACCCATTGCTCATCACTGATTGTCCAGGGGAGTCCAATGTTGGTAGCCGCGTACAGTTTGGGCACGTGGTGCATACGCAGCAAGGAACGAATAAGTTGGTATCGCGCCCGGAACCTCGTCTTATTGAGGTCGAGCTTGAGCTTTGGCGATTTCCCCGGCTGTAATGGCAAAAGCGCATGCAGATCCTTCAAACGTGTGCCGTATGAAAAGAACTTGGCTCCATCGTGGGCACTGTTCAGCAGCTCCTGGCCAGCTGGGAATGGATTGATCACCTGCTTGCCTCTGGATTGTGTCAAGTCGCCACATGCCGCTGCCGAGATTTTTGAGATATCGCATGTCACGCGCTTCGACCTCAACAAAAATTCTTCGGCGACGCCAATTGCAGCCCGGTCTTGAACAATGGTTGCGGCCGCCAAATCGATGTCGATTCCCGCACGCTCCGCGCCCACAGAACGGAGCAGAGAAGCCGTGCCGGAATCGGTTCCGTCGTCAGCTGGAACGAGGCCCGTGCGCACCGTCTCGACGCCACTCAATCGGGCCAGATGAAGGATAGGCCAATGGCCTGTCGCTTGAACTTATCCTTGAGTGTCCCGCCGTCATGCAGCACCTGGGCGAATGGATTGCCGAAAGCCGCTTCATAACACTCCGTAACGACGTGCTTCAAGATTCGAACAAAGCAACGATATTCAGCGTCCACCATTCAAACAGCGCCTTTCGAGTCATGAACGGGCATTGCCTTCCCGCCACCGCCGCGGTAATACGCCTCAAGTAGGTTGCGATGATCTTCGTCGTCGAAGGTGCGCTTGGAAATCCGCTGTGACGTGTACACATAGTGCCGAGCCGAGAACGCCATCTGGGAAGAGTGCTTTGCCTGGCTGGGCATGGCCATGAAGTATCTCGTAATATCCGATTTACCTTCGAGGCTGCCACAACGCCCACTGCCGTCATAACGCCCTTTTCTTGGTCTGTCTTCTGTTTCTTGGTGAGGTGTTGACGTCCCAGCTCGTCCTCCGGATGCGCAGACTTGAAGTGGGCAAGAGCCTTGGTCGTCTGCCACGTGCCTTTCTTGAAGTCTCTCGTCACCTTCAGGCGCTCCCAGCACAGGATACACATGCGTCGCCTTCCCACTGACGCGGTCAGGATGATGTTCCTTCAGTCGACGCACGGAGTCCCACACCTTGGACCTGGTTGATCGTCCACTTTTGCCGGGTGTGTTCCACGTCAGCATCGACGTCGCAATCGGCTCGTTCTTGTGCTCCTCCTTCTGTTCCGCGTATTCTCCTCATCATCAACATTATCCTCCACCTCCAGGTAGCGCGGCTCGACTTCGCTCATCAGAGGTCAGGGTCAGGCCGTCAGCCGAAGTGAACAACTGCACGCCAGTAAGTTCGCCAGTAAGTTCACCTAGTCCCAATCTCTAACCCCAGTAAGTTCACCTGGTCCCAGTAAGTTCACCTAGTCCCAATCTCTAACCCCAGTAAGTCGGTGGCCCACTCGTGCTCACGTCCACTCACCCCTCTCCGCTGAACTCGTCCCCACCCTCGCCAGTCTAAGCTGCTTTGATCCGCACACGCCGCTAACCTTGAGTTTACTCTAAAAACCCAGTAAGTTCACTGGTCTCAGTAAGTTCGCCTGGTCACTAATTTCACCTAGTCCCATCTCCAACCTCCGTAAGTTCACGTGGTTCAGTAAGTTCACCTGGTCCCAGTAAGATCCCCCACAGTGCCCGGGTAGACGCCGGGAGGGGGCTTATCGGTATTGCGCAGCGCGTGGGGTAGGGTGGTGTCGTCGACTCAGAAGAGCATATTCTCGGGGTTGCCGATCGACAGAGAGCCACGTAGAGCTGGACGTGACAGAAGACGGGCTTGGGCAAGAGGACGCCGACCTCGCGGGGCGTCTGGCCCTGGCTCTTGTTGATCGTTTGGCGTCGGCGGGCCTTAAGGGATCCAGGAGGAGCCTCGGTGACACGACACGATCGATCATGTATCTGGTACCGTTGCAGTGGCCGTGCGACGGGTCGAGGTTGAAGACTTTAAGCTCGCGATCAGAGTCAGCATGTCGTTGGTTGTCAGGGAGTTGAAAACTCGACTGTCAAGAGCGAGGCGTTGTCTTCGACCCAACCTAGTCGGCTGAAAAGAACTCCCGACGCCTCGTCTCCAGGAAAAAAGGCCGCGGTAATTCATGCGCGCGTTGTCAGCATCGACAACATCGTTTCGACGGGGCGTGAGAATGGCGCGCTGAAAGAGTCGCCGCGGGTCGTGGAAACAGTCTGCGAGGTCGCCGTAGACGGCTTGAGGATCACTGTCTGGCTGTGGCCGATCCTTACCTGTACCGACCGCTCACCAAGGAGCAGTATGGGTTCCTGCGGACACATGGCGAGAGCCCTTAAGGGTTCAATTGGTACACATGGCGCGCAGAGCTACTGTGAGCGCTGCCTGAGCATTGGAAATCTTGTCCTGACAGGGAAACACGTTGCTCAGCGCGGGACGAGACGGACAAAGCTGCCTCCACTGCGCATGAACAAGAATTTCATTGCGGCGGCCCGGATTATGCAGGGACCTCGCCGAGACCGAGTTCAAAAACGCGAGCACCATCCCCGAAGACTCTTCGGAGATGGAGGTTGATGAGGAAGAACCAGACGAAGATACCGAGGTCGTTCACATCGCCTAAAGTAAGAAACACTGAACCCCATCCACGGTAACCTCCTCTTCGCCCCGAAACGAAAGAATTCAAGAGCACCAGACCTAGGCAATAGCGCGGGGGGCATGGAACTGACGGGCGCGACAGGGACCGGCGCTGGCGTTAAAAAATAATAAACAAAGTGGCGTTCACTTCTACAAAGGTTCACGATGGCCACGTAGGGTGACGTTCACTTCAAATCACCCACCAGTATTGCGTGGCTGGTGAAGTGGTTCACGTTCACTTGCTGAAGTGAATTCCCAACGCTGTTTATATACTGTCAAGTCTGCACAGGGCTGACACGCGTAAGACTGTGCGCACGCGTTTTGTGGATCTAGTAACATGCTTGGGTTCGGGATCGATGCGTGTGTGAGCCCGGGTACCTAGTGATGCACAAATTACCGCCCTCGACGGCAGGCACCCTCTGTATTACTCACTGAGTTGTATTTACACATGGATTATATACCTTGTTGGTGAGCAATTCCTCCGGGCTCAGCGCTTCTGGTATACTCCACGAGTCCAGGAACGTATTGCCCTGAGGGTAGGCGTCGTTTCTTGTCTTAGGCGACGTGAACGACCTCGGTATCTTCGTCTTGTTCTTCCTCATCAAACCCCATCTCCGCAGAGTTCCGGGGATGGTGCATCCGGCGTTTTGAACTTGGTCTCGGC
The DNA here is from genome assembly GCA_029834535.1 of Chrysophaeum taylorii. NCBI lineage: Eukaryota > Pelagophyceae > Pelagomonadales > Pelagomonadaceae > Chrysophaeum > Chrysophaeum taylorii. The sequence goes on along the minus strand of JAQMWT010000042.1, from coordinate 81,530 downwards.
GAGATCGCTATGCTTGATCCGGGCCGCCGCAACGAAGTTCTTCTTCGTGCAGTAGGGCAACTTTGTCCGTTTCGTCTGCGCCGAGCAACATTTCTCTGGTTTATCATCCAGATTCGCCGGGCGTGTTCGACGTCAGCATCGACGTCGGCTTTTCTTGTGCTTCTCCTTCTGTTCCGTTTTCCTCCTCATCATCAACATTATCCTCCACATCCGGTAGCACGGCTCGACTTCGCTCATCAGACGGGTCAGGGTCAGCCGTCAGCCAAAGTGAATGAATATGAAGTGAACACTGGACTTCAGACACAAAATTTCGGTGAAGTGAAGTGAAATGAAGTGAAGTGAACCAAATTCAGTGAGCCTAGTGAATTGAGCCCAGTGAATTCCCAACACTGGTCAAAAGCCTTCTGCTAAGCTTCTCTCTGACTTGGCTCTACTTTAGAAATACTACGCAAAAATTTTCCTCACTACTGTGGCACTAGTATTTACTTGTCGTCACTGTCGCCCAGATATTACTAGTTTAGGCAACAAATGCTGCAAGGGTATGCACAACCCTGAGCAGACCCACCTTCTGCACTTATATGTTTTACTTCGCTATTTGAAGGGTACTCGAATGATTCTCTCGACTATTCATCCGACAGCCCTACTACGCCCTTTATTCAGCATCTGATCAGCACATATTCTGAACTGCATCATCCTCGTTCACCCATTATTTGTTTTACTGATGCCAGTTTCGCTGACCGTTCTGACCCTCGCTTAAGATCTCATTCTGGTGCATGTATTTTCGTCTTGGCAATCTCGTATTCTGGTCTAGCAAACGCCAAACTCTTACTGCCAAAAGCACCATGGAAGCCGAACTCATCGCCGCCAGCGCAGCCGCCGATGAATGTCCGTGGTTCCACAAAGTCTTCTCCTCTCACCCTTATTTGTTTCACGTGATCAAGCTCACGCTATCCCCCTGCTTATTGATAACGCTAGCGCATTACATGTCGCTAGCATACGACTCCGTCCAGAACACTATATATGTTCTTGTCGATGGCAAGTCGCTTCCTGCTTAGTTTGATCCAGATTTTGCTCACCGAGTTCAATCTCTGAGGGCGTAGAGATAGAGAATTTGAATTGGGGTTAGTCCCCCCATCCTATAGTTAGTTCCTTGACTCTAGCACCATTTGATTTAAGAAAACGCTGTGTTATTCACACCGGCTGTCCTCGTTTAGGAGACAGATTCGAGGGCAGACTACACTGCCCATCGCTCTGCTGAAGGGTATCACAGTTGAAATTACTGTTCTCTAAAAGTATACGCTTTAGTTATAGCGTACTGTTCATATTACTCGCGCACATGCGAACCTTCTTCATATGTGTTGTTTCTGTTATAAACCCTCTAACCTACCGTCATAGGTTATACCATCCCAAATCAAGTCCCACTAAATGCTCCAAGCATGTCACAGTCAAAGTCCAAGCCCGTCTCTACGACGGATATATTAAAATAGAACAACCGTTAGTCGCCAAACTGAACGATGGCTTGCGTTTCCAAGATAATTCCACGAAGGCCAGTTCAATTTGAGATGCTTCGCAACTTAACCTTCGCACACGTGGGTGCATTGTTCACTTTTGACTCTACGAAGGTTTTATTCGTAACGCTCCAGACTATAACAACCTTCTGGATGCTGCCGTCGAAGAGATCTTCAGCACATGGCAAAGCCAACAAAAGGCACTTAATTTCTTGCCTGGTGCTCTTCCTGAGCACCTCAAAAATGGCATATAGTTCCTTCTCATCACATCCGAACGGATGACGAGCGTAACAATTTGACACGCTTGTTTTTCCGCGACGAGTATAATCTCGTACGACCTGAGATTGACACTGAAGTCAAACGGGTCATCGCTCAACTGAATCTACAATTCCCTAGGTCCATTGTTTATGCCCCGTCTTTAACTGACATAGCCTTCACAGGTCTTTCAAAAGGGGATTGGATTAAACATTCCGAGACCTATGCCGGCTTCCTGTTCGTGTTCTTTAATATCGATTCCGTCGACAAGCCGCCTCTTGCCATATGGGCAGAGTTGAAAGAGCTGTATGCGCTAAGTGCACATCCCAATAAAACGAGAACTATCGCTCTCTTGGCTTGGTATAATTATGAAACCGCATATTCTACGGATGTGTCCGAACTTGAATTTCAGTATAACCGCATGTCTTTAAATGTTAATATGTATGCACATGTGTGTTTGTTGAACAACTTCTCGCTTTTCAGACTCGGGCAAATCGACTTAATCCAGAAGAAGCCTCTATCCAACTCAGCAGTAGCTCTATACTGTGCAAGCGCAGAAGGCGATTTACAGAAACTATTCTAACCCGACCGATCACGAACGCTACTCGCAGTCCTTGCTTGAATGGTGCAAACTTTTCGAAACTCGTTCTAGCAATCAAACTAGGGACCCTAATACCCTCCGGGCATCCGCCCTCCCGGCGTAGGTTGGCACCTATTTGGCTCCCGGGCGGGCCGGTTGGCAGCCGGAACGTTCGCAGTGGACGGGGGTGGCCGGGGGCGCAGACGGAAGGTTATCGACGAGTTGGTTGTCAGTCACATCGCGGTCTCCTCGTCGCATGGCGACAAGCTTGATGATCACTCTCCGCCGACCCACCTTTCGGCGCCCCTCGTCTACAGGCCCGTGATTCCGGACTGGCTCCTGCCGGCCTGGCTCCCATGCTCGGAGAGGTCTGAAGTTAGTTAGTTAGTTAGTTAATACCCTCAAGCTCACGGATCCTAACGATGTGCGTCCTTTGCTTGAATATCTGCTTCAAGCGTACAATAACACAAAATGTCACGCAACGTCGATTGGAGAAGCCCTCCTCATGGGTGCCTTTCACTGGAGCTACTTCATCTAAACCTTCGAAGGTATTATAATGGACACCATTCAGGAATCCCATAAAAGTCTCGAAGGCACATATTCTCTCATGGCGACTGCTACTGGTAAACCTGGCTTTAATTCGCGTAATTTGCGCAATGCGAAAGATAAGTCTCCTCGATCTCCAAGGGATACTTCGCATTATCGTCCCCCTATCAATTACAATACGGGAGGAAACAGCTTTGATAGACCGTTGCACCCGCAGCCAACTGATCGTCGTTCACGCTCTAATGTGTCTATAATGGACAGAGCGGCGTATCAGACAACCGCCTCAAGCACCTCTTTCGCAAGCTCCAAGACGCCAATCCAACTCCTTCTGCGGATGTTAAGACTGTGCAGGAGGAGAGACCTCTGCTAAGTACCCTATGGACTGCTGCCTCTCAGGCATCGACGCAGACCCTTGACCCTGAGGAAGCTTCTAACGTGCAACTCTATATGTCACGGGTTGACTCCATGTCCGACGCTATAGCGGGTCTTCTTGATCCCAGCTCTTCCGTCTCCGTCCCTGATGAAAAAGCTGATGAAGATGCTTACTCTACAGTGTCCCCCAGTGATGCGGGGCAGAGGGGGGCACTGGTATGGAAAAACCATTCCATACTTTTCCAACTGTCAGTGATGCGGACATCGACAGTATCCCGCAAACTCTGCAGCGCATTAACGCCAAAACCCAAAAAGCAGTCGTTCGTTGCATTGCTCTGGAAGCTCCACCTAAAACTGAGGAGCAACAAGACGAGATTCCGAATGATGAAGATGATGAGGATGACACTGCACCGCCTAAGTCACTTCCAAAGTTGCCTCTTAAGAATGGCTTCACCCTGGTAGTCACTCCTTCCGACCAAACACAGCTCTTCCTAACCAAGTATGTTTTCGGTCGAAGCTCAACACGTGCGTGTTATGCAATCATGTTAAAACTGTACAATGAGTGCGATCTCCCATTATGAGCACTCCAGGATATGCGGATACCTGTGCTTCTCATCCTGTGGTTAATTTTCGTCGTTACGCGGATCCTCTGCACATTGTAAAGTTGCCTGATTCACTATCGCCCGCTATCCAGACTGCCACTCACACTCACAGCATAACGCACGCTATGATCATACGGACCGTGATACCAGCTCATCCTGAAGTGGGCTACGTGAAGTTAGATGTCGCGTTGTATCTTCCAAAGCGAAACCAGAATCTCGACCTCGATCTGCATATAATCAGCATGCCTCAATGGGGGTGAAGCTTGCTATTCATCTCTACGGCAGTGAATTCAAAGGTCAATCCAACATCACCAGCAATATTGATGATAATATGCGGATTCCGCTGTTCTGACTGGAAAACGTGCTCCCCACGCTTCCTATCTACTCGCTGCAGCAGGCTAAGGCGCGAAAGATGGAGCTTCGTTCTTTACAGTTCAAACTCTGTCCATTCAACGAACACCGCGAAATGCAGGGACTATATACTAAGCTGCCTGAACGAGTGATCTATATTCCTTGGTACAAAGCCATCCTTCCGTCCATGTCCCAGCACCATAATATCGTAAACGACTGTCGCCGCCTTTGTGACACACAGACTTGATCCCCGTTTGCTGCATACTGTCACCTCTGCACCTAGTTCCCGTGTTCCCACAGTTACCCTTCTCTGCGCTGGCTTGTCCACTCCAGCTTTTCTGGCTTGTGCTACTAATGACTTGCAAATCAACATTAACGTCAAAGTTCTTGTTGAGAGCGACGAAAGTATCACGCACATGCTACGTTCACGGTTTGGCAACTCCATCGAGATTTTTCGTCTCTCCCCAGATTTCTGACCTACCTTCACCGTGCTTCGGGGAAGGAGCGCGCTGAGTACTACACGGATATTGTGGAACTAACATCCCCGTGTACGAAGAGAAGCGTTATCAACGGGAGAGTCATCTCGACTTTCGAGCGAGATATGGACGATTCTTATTTCCAAGTGCTCTTAGCGTCCTGGAACTCATCAAACCTCTGGTTCTCCTTATGGAGATGAGGCCACCGCACAGTCCTTCCTATGAGGACCATATCAGAGTCGCTAGTTTGCTCTTCTCCTCAATGCACTACACTGAGGACGTATGTGACCGCTTCCCTTGCTATCTATGTGGGGATTATCAGCCTAGGGGAAGATGGATCCTCGTGGCCCGCAGATATAATTCCGGACCCATCGATCTGTTCTCTTGGCCCCACACGCGTCTCACTTCTTTGGTTGACATTGCTGATAACAGCAACGCTATAAACCGAAAGCTATATGTCGATGAAGATTGGACGCAAGTTTTCCTGATGCTATGTATCAAGCCCTAAGACTTTCGGTGCTTTTGATCGTATCGGATATGTCCGCTTAACTGTTGTTGAACTGGAGAGCTTAACTATGCTCTTTCAACGTCTTCATTCACATAAAGCAACTGAGCATGCATCACAAGACGATGTTAATTATTAGAGAAGAGTAACAACCGCCGTGTCACCTTCGGCAGAGCTAAGAGCAGTGGAGTTTGCCCTTCTATGTCCCTTCTCCTTAGACGAAGGACAGAACGGCGTGATAACACAGCGAAATCTTGTTTTACTATTGTGAAAAGGGAAAACTAACCCTGGATGAAACTTTTCATCTCTACGCCCTCACAGATTGAACTCGGGCAGAGTGAAACCTCTACAAACAAAACAAACAAATGTCTGGCCAAAGACAAAAGAAAGGTGAGTTCGAAGGAGGCGTGTGGGGATAGGTGTGCGACGTACACGAGAGAGGTATGGAGAGTGAGATAGAGAGGAAGATAGATAATACGCAGGTGAAGTATGGTAATAAAGGAGAAAGTGCGCAAAGTAGAACGCAGAATAAATTGGAAGAGGTGGCAAAGTGAGAAGGAGAAAGCGAGACGAGGCGGCGAATAAGCAGCAAGCGGAAAGTATCGAGTGCAAAGAGTGAGGCTGTGGATAAGAGTGCTAGATGAGTGAAATGCAAAACAAGGTGAATGCGACAATAGAAATCGCGACAATAGAAATCAGATCATCATCCGGTGCAGGGATTGATAAGAGAAGGACTGATGTGACAATATCGCGAAAATGATGCTAAATACAATGCGGAAGTAAACGAATGTGTGTAATGTCGTGAGGATTCCATGATGTATACGGGCAGTTGAGTTGATCCTAAGTGATAGTGATTGATGGATCATAAGAAAATATTCTATGGTGGCTAGATGTGCTGATAAACATGTAACGATGTGACTGAGCGGTAGCGTTATCCCATGAAGATATATGTGCATTTAACCAAATCGGTGTCGACATGGTAAGTTAATCGTCGTTGCGATAGCTAGTAGCGCGGAGTTGTTCCTGGAAGATGTAAGAACCAGGATTGTCTGTCACATACGTGTCGAAGCTGTTGTCCTGAGTGCAGCGTGGTACAGCTGAAGCTAAACTATAAGCGTCCTATATAAAATGCGGAAAATCATCGTGAGATGTCGATGGCGGGGTAAAATCGTCTGGGGTTGGCAAAGAAAGAAATGAGAACTCTAAAGAGAATTTTATAGGTGTTGAGCCTTGTTGATAGTCCTGGATCATAGCTGTAGACCTGCGATTGTGGTCTGGTGGAGGTTGCCGTTTGCTATCATCAAAGGATGATTGGACTGGGACCGGAGGCTGCGAGTATATTCCGTGCGACGGTGGATACCGACGTGTATCCTTGGCAGAAGAGTCAGTCGTCAGGGGTACATGCCTGAAGGTGATGGACTGTGCGAAGACATTGTCCTAGTTTGGAGGAGAGCTGACTTCGAATGCATGGTCGGAGTCGTATCCTATTCGGCAAAGTAATCCTGAGTCGTGACCATTGGCTGGTCCAGAATTCATTTCGTGTCCGGAGTCGTTTTCACCATAATCAAACTCCCCTTGATGTACAAACGCGAGTGAGCGCGGTGCATCCCTGGTGAATTGTGCAGTGATTGAAAGGTGTGACATTCGACAGAAGGGGGACGTCGATATGCAAGAGCTGTGCAGTATACAACGTGGAGGGAGCTGGGGTGTCAAGAGAGAATGAAGCTGTGGACGGGAGATGTCCGAAGAGTGAATCTGATGTGACACAATGGCCATAGTGCGAGGACTGTCCGATAAGAATGAGTCGTGCGAGACTGAGGCTGGCAGCGAGTGTGCGGGAATAAAGGAAGAGATAGGCATGGCAATTGACTTCCCTTGATTCATAACACAGCTGGGTGGAGTATGCAGTGTGCGGCAGTGACATTCGGTAGAATGCTGAGAGCAGAGCGCGTGTCCAACCTGTGAAGATTGAGGGTTATCCTCGCGGGCGCTACGGAAAATGTCGACTGGGTGCGAATCGCAATGGCAGCTGTTGGGCATAGAGTTCTGCAAGATGGAACCTGCAGTGTGAACGGAGAGGAGCGAGCCGGGTGCGTCAAAGAGAGCATAATATGCGAGTGCAGTCTGAGCTGTGTCCGAGGCAGAATTCTGACAGTAATGTCGATAGATGCGAATCGTGGACAGAACTGGGCGAGGATGTCGCGTGCAGTCGTGCTGTAACCGAACCATAGAGGTGCAGAGCTTCAACGTCAAGCATAGTGCTGGGAGGGACGTTAAAAGAGGCGAGGAGGGAACTCTGCGTGCGGCTATCGTTTTGTGGCGGGCATTTGTTGCGCGAGTTTGGCGATAACTGCGACATGTTGCGTTGGCATGACAGAACTTCATTTGCATATGGCAGCACACAGGGTGAGATCGAGTGAGCTGAAACTTGAGAGCTGTGACCTGCAAGAGACTGACGGAAGAGCGTGGGAGGCTCAGAATTGCATTGATGACGGAACTTAGTGTCATCACAAATCGTCGGAAATCGGATCGTCGGGAATCGCGTCAAAGCGTGGAGGAACGACGAGTGCTCATCCGGTCTTGTCGTGTGACAGAGGTCCGTAGGAAAAGTGACCTCAGTACGTGCCTTTAAGCGAGCTCCGATGTAGCCAGAGTAGCCATATGAAGCGCGACCGATACGAGTCGTAACAGACCTTGTCGGTGGTGGAAAACGAACGCGCCCTCGTAATTTGAACTTGGTGAAATCTTCGAATTGCCGGTGAGGCTGAGAGACGGTGGTTGCGGAACGAGCGCAGAACCGGGCGGCGGTCGGAGGGGGCGCGTAAGCGGTGACTGAAAGGGCAGCGTTGTGTTGAACCTGACACAAGGGATGTTCGGGTATCGTACTGTGCAACAGGCGATCGTGCATCTCCGTTGACTGTGAGCATACCATGAAGATGGAGCTATGTGGGTAGTCTAAACCGAGAGGGGCGGCGAGCGTGCCGTCGCGAGTGCGCAGGAGAGCCTGTGCGGTGTCTGGGCTGTAATCGGAATATGACGTTTGACGTCATACAAGGCGATGGGAACTGAATCAGACGTGATAGAGCTGGCTAACAGTGCGGGAAGCGGCATGTCGGGGGTGACGCTCAGATAGGTTGGTGGAACCCAGTCCACGTCTATCTTGGTTGCAGTATGTGGTGGTACCATGAGCGTAAACATATGACAAGAAGAAGAGAATGCTTTCGTCCCGAGAGAATGCGGGTATAGTCGCATGGGACGGTTGCATCTTGTCTCTGCTGCAGTCAATAGCTATGGAGGAAACCAATGGAGAAACCATGAGCGTGTGGGTACCGTCTGGTGGCCAACGTTCCTGCGGGAGTGGCGGAGGTGGTTCCAAAGTAGGATTCCTTCTTGGGTGTGACTCAAGCACTGCGATGAGTTCGTGCTCGAGATCATAGTCGTCCAATAGATGGCACGAAGTGGTGGCGAATGAGCGATGCATCGACCTGGTATCAGGGAAGACCGAGGTGGTGCAGTGACCTGCCTGGCTGAGGTGGCCGTGCTGATGAGATACCAGCGGGTGTGCATAATTCTGGCGAGTGCTGACTTTGGCTGGTGCCCAACCTGTGGTTTTGCAGGGAGGTAAGATCGTCTGTGCTGGCGGATTGCAGCAGCAGGGGCGGGTCGGGTGCTTGGAAGATTGGACGGTGGTCTTTGTCTTCCAGATGCGACAGCAAGCGAAGCTGTAGCTTCATCTCATCGTGATTGGATGGGCGCAGTGCGCTAGTGCGCGTAATCGTGGTGCGCTTACCTATATCTTGATGATGTGCCTGTGCGTCCTGCAGTGGTGCTTCTGCGAGCGGGACATGTCTGAAGGACTGATCCATTCGATGGGGTGCATCAGCTATGGGTGAGACAAGAGCCTGTAGCAGTGCAAGGTCGAGTGACAGAACGTGTGCTGGGTCAATCGATCGAGCGTTGGATCTGGGCATCGTCTTCTTAGTCTGGAGCGGCGCAGTGCAGCTGGTGTGCATTGCCTGGTCTGCTACGTCAATGGGCTGACTGGTGTAGCTAGCCGTTGTGGTCTTGTCTTTCGTCTTGTCATCCATAAGAGACTACGGGATGGTCTTCGTTGCTTTGGGCGAGACTAGAAGTGACTGTTGGGCAATGGCTTTGGGGAGCCGAATGCTTACTTCACTGGCAGTTTCTGTGGAATGGAAGTTCCAGAGATATGGCTGCGTAGCGCGAGGCGTCTCGGCATTGGGGATTGCCATAAAGTGACTCGTAAGTTCAAAGTCGGACGTCGGGAAATGCGTCGGGAGACCTGTGAGGTCACCAATTGAAATACGCCCTCGTAAGGCGTGCGCGACTATGTCAAGGCGCGAGCGGCTCATGTTGGTGATCGGAAGGTCGAGAGATACATTGCGGCGCGGAGCGTCTGTGGGGAAGATAAGTGTCTTTGTGGCATTGGCGGTGACGCGGGGAGCATCGATAAGCGGGTGAGGCTCCAAGTGCAACATCGCGTAGTGCGTGTGGTCCGAAATCAGTGCCAAAAGGGTTGTGGCGCGTAGCTGACCTGTCTGCAATATATTGCTGGTGGGTGTGTGAGCTGAAATGCTTTCTGTTAGTATATCCGGCCTGGAATGTTGGGGGTCCAGTGCGGGAAGTCGACAAGAGAGATCTCGAAAGGAGAGTGTGAGTCCTCTGGAGTCGTGGTGCTGAAAGGAAGCAGCGGAACCGAGGATGACGGAGGGGTCAGACGTGCTGGGTGCATCCTCAATGACGGAGATGCGGTGATCAGGGCGGCGGGTGCCAAAGTGACCAGGGTTGCCCGTAGGCGTGTTGAGCATGCGAAGATGCGGGCCGGTTACATGCGTCCTCGAATGAGGAGCGACGTGCCGAGCGATAGCGCGCAGTTGAGAGTGGCAGCGTGCGTGACTAGAGTGCATGTCTTCGGTGGAGCCGGCATTTGGCAGTGAACTTTCGCCGTGAATTCCTGTGGTACGTTGTGGGTGACAGAAGCGACGGAGGTGGAGAGAGTCTATGCAGTGCGCGCGGAAGATGTCTGCTGAGAGTGCAACATCGATTTTCCGGAGGCGGCGCAAGCGTGTGGCGTCCAGAGGAGAGCTACGTAAGCTGACACAAAGGACCGGGCAATAGAAGCGTGCACAGTTTGCGGCTGATCGGGGCGTTCATAACTCTCGAAATCTTTTTCTGTTACTGCGGCCATGGTGGAGGCTTGCCAAAAAATTTGTCGCGGTGAGACATAAGGGGTGGCATCCGAAAGGAGTGCGCCCTCTGATTGAGAGTTTAGGGGCGGGTGAGCATGTGCTGTGACTGATGCTTGTGTTGTGACATCCATCGAATCGTAATATGGTGATCGCAAATGGGTCCATGCAACCTGCTGAGCAGTGTCATCCAGTGCCTCCTGCTGGGGGGGTGGATGTTGAGTGCAGCAGTGAACGTCGGTGAGCGGCAGTGCGTGCCTGTCTGCGGAAAGAGAAGACTGCGACGCGGGAACAGCTTGGAAATTTTCGGGAGCGACCGATCGATAAATATCGGGCAAATCGGGAAAAAGGTGCGAGTCATAGCCGACACCTGCGGGTGTGGTTAGTTCCTGCCGGTATGGTGACCATGGGACCGTTGACGGCGTGTCGTGTCCCTGAGGGTGCGACATGGCGGGGGTATTCGCGAGTTGGGGAGCTATAGTCGAATGGCGAGCCATAGTCGATATCAGCGAATAACTCGGGGATGTCGAGTGATGTCTTGTTTGGTGACCTTAGGAACGTGGAGGCTTTTTGTTCCGTGGGCAGGGCTGCTACATGGGTCGTTGTGCCCAAATAGAGAAGGAGCCCTAGTGCGTGGCGTGGCAGCGAAGGAGTTGCCATCGTCGATGCACTTGGAATACTCGGGAACATTTCGATGTGTATGGCTTTTTGATGTGTTGGTCTTTGTAACGAGGGGGCTTTGTGTTCCGTCGTCTAGGCTGCTACCTGGGCCCTTGTGCCCAAGGAGATAAGAAGCCTTAGTGCATGTCTTGGCAGCATGATGGTGATCATAATCATCCGGGAGAATGCTGTCTTTCTTTAATGTCAAATTTGTCGACTCTTGTTCTGCGTTGTCTTGCTTCGTGGTGCCGCTTTGCACGTTGAGAAGGTCGCCGGTGGTGGGGGTACGGTCGCGAGTGTTGTATGTACGCCCTCGCAACTCGAGCGCGGGGATGTGGTCGAGTTGGTATGAACCAGATGTCCAAGGAGGCGAGCGGGTGCAAAGGGGGTCAGGGGGTGCCAGAGAGGCGAAGAGTGATGGGGCAGAGGAGGAGGGGCCAGAGATGGCGTGGAGTTGAGAACAGAAAGGCGAAGCGGGGGGTGAACCGGGAGAACCGGGTCCGGGGCATCCGTGGAGGTGGTGATTGCACGCGGGTATGAGCGGGGAATTGTCATCGGAGAGATGTGGTCTGAAGGGAATGAAGGGAGGTGATGGGCGGAGGAAGGAGGAGAAAGATGCAAGGCAGCATCAGAGTTGGGGTGGGTGCCGTCTAATGAGGCGAGGATGGAGTGGAGAACGGCATTGGTTTCGGAGTGGGAGTGGCGAATGTCAGCGTCGGCGAGAGCGACCCGGATCGCGATCCAACGATAAATCGTCGTCGTGTTCAACCCCCATCCGTACAGCTTGCGCTTAATCGGAAGCTCGCCTTCATCGAAGATCAGCTTATATTTGGCCAACTTTCTGACCATTTCGCGGCAAATATAAGAAACATATGCCATTCCATCGACACCGATGGTCGTCGAGAATTTCGGTCCGTCACGATTCCTGTAGATGTGACAGGCCACAAACGTAAGAGTGCCCGTATCCAAACAGCGGAGGGTAACCAAATCATCTTCGATCGTCTTGCCATCTCGCGGCGTCAACGAAGTGTGAGAACATTGGGCTCTGACTCGCTCGTCGCCGGGGTTGGGCATCGACACTGCGGCTTGAGCTCTCGTATCATCTATTGTCGGCGTCAGCGACGCAGCGCTCGCGGCAGCCTCTTTATCTGGTGGCTTCCGCTCTTCCTCCATGACAATCTCGGAGGGAATCAGTGCTGGTAGGGGATCCCGATCTTCGTTGTTCTCGGAAGCGAAGGACCCTTCCCATAAGTCGTTCATTTCGTCGTTCCAGCATGCATCCGTAGATTCATTCGTCATCGGTTGATCATCACCGTCATCGGCGATCGGTTCCGTGTCGGCTGCGGCTCCGATTCCGTAGCTGGGCGGTCGTTCTGGTGGCTTCTTTAGCAAGAAGTTCCGAGTTCTCGTCCACCAAACCTGCAGGTTCCACGTCGACTCGTATTCGTCCCAATCGAGAACGCTGCTAATCTTCTTCTTAAATCCATCTTCTTCGGTCGGGTTCGGCTCGACTCCGGCAACGCCGTCACTGCTCTCTGCTTCTGGCGGTGACAATCCCGGGCATTGCTCAGTCGGAGAAGCGACCCTGTCGTCTTCGGACCGTGCATGTAGCTTCTCGTCCGACGCGTTATGCGATTTCGTATCCTTTTCTTCCGGCAGTGTATCCGTGGCTCGATCCGTCGTAACCGTAAACGTTTCGGGGGGGTCCGCAGGAAAAGATGGCGTCGTCCCCGACGTCAAATCTATCGTAAGGTCGCCATCTGCATCACTCGTGATGGTCATCGTCTCGTCCGTCGAATGATAATCCGTGCTATCGCTGCAGAAATCCATATCTGGCTCACAGCCAGTCGGGTCGCCAAAGGTCGTCTCTGGAGGGTCCAAAGATAAGCCGATAGCGTCGAGGGCTTCCTCGTCAAAAACACACGGTGGGTCGTCCGGGGACGACTCGTCAAGTAACGTAATCGCGGACACTGGTTCACAAGGTGTAGCTTCTTCGTCTTCCGAGTCCGAATCGCCTTCCCAGTATCGTGGGGCTTCGAGTTCATCACTCGACTCGCCGGGTTCATCGCCCGACATCTCTTCGTAAATCCGTGCCAAAGACCGACGATCGGTCAGCACTTCGTTGGGTGGCTCGTCCGTCAGCGGGCGAGCACGATCTTCGAATGCGGCCGCGGCAAGGGCGTCGGCTGCGTCGTCGGAGCGGGTGTCCGTGTCCGGGTACATCATCACTCCTAATGGTAGTTGCTGACCGCAAGGGGTAGTAAACGCGAACGTAGCAGACGAATGACCAGAGTCTTCTCGGTAACGTCCATCGTCCGAATGGCGATCGCGAGATCTTCGTCGCCGGCGTCGGCGCGAATGTCTGCTAGGGCTCCGGCTTTCTTTCCGCCGGCGCGGACGCGAGCTGCTACGGCTCTTGTCGTGGCGTCGGGGGCTCCGGCTATCTCGACGGCCCGGTCGTGTCGAAGACGATCGGCCGTGTCCATCTGTAAAGTGCTTCACGTGCGGCCTACTTTCTGTTCTTTGCTAAATGTATGAGCCAAAAGCAAAGCTATTTATAAAATGTTTTCTTCTTGCTATCTGCGGCGAGCCTTGTAGTATCGGAGAGACCGTGTGTTCGGTGTGTGTGTGTGAATCCATGACCGTGGTCAGGTGGGTGCCCATGTCGTTGAGTCTGCTCTGAATCTCATGTGCGGCGCTCGAACCGAGAGTGGCATTTGAACTGCCATCATCGCGCGACTGGGTATCTTTCTTCAGTCGACTCTCCCATCGTCCTCGAGAGAGAGAGGTTTCTTGTCGTTTTCGATGTACTTACACATCGCAACATAGTAGTCATCGGGTTCGCGGGTGCAAATGACGCGGCTCCCATGTTCGTCCTTGTTGTGGGTCGAGAGAAAAAATCCATAATCCTTGCATGTGAGCTCGTACCACTTTTTCGGGTTCTCTAAACGTAACGATTCAAATTCCGTCTTCTTATCTTTCGGTCCCGAAGCAAGCGCTCGGCCTCCGCGTCCAGACGGCGGTTTCTGCGGCTTCCCGCTCGACGGGTTCGGCGAATTGCGGCTGTTCCGCTCCGCCAACGCGGTCGCGAAATCGTTATCGAGTCGCGTAATCAGTCACAACGTCGACGTAACAGTATTATACGTAGTCGGGTGCCCGCTGCGCATGGTTCGCACGCGGGATTTTGATTCGCTGGACTCCAGTTCACGTATCAAATAAGAAACAATCTCAACGTCATTGGGGTCTCGATTGGCCACAGAGCAGTAAGCCATCGCCTCGCTCTGGAATTTGGTGCAATAAGTGTGCACATGGCGCTCCCCAGGTCGTTTCGGAACGGTGGACTGGATCGTACCCTGAAGTTTTCGTAATAATTCCTCTGTCGTCATCGGCAAAGGGCAACTCGCTCGGAAATATCTCAAAATCTTGAGGCAGTACTCCTCGTTCAGTCGTCTTAGTCGTCGTACCACTGAACCGTACTCATCATCGTCGATATCCCGACGTAAATAAAAAGACGCTGGATGATCAAGATCCTTGCACGCGTCCTCGTATTTCTTCAAGTATTCTCGGAAAATCGGTGCGACTGTGTCGCGCAAGCTTACTGGCCGCAGGTATCGCAGCTTTCCATGCTAAAATGGTCTTCGGCTAAAGTACTCATCACTGCGCCTGCATCTAAATCGAACTGGTCCTGGTCGCGACCATCGAGAACCAATTTAAACGTTTCAGTCTTTAATCCGGAGGTTGGTCGCCGATCCTTGCTGCGATCGTGTTTGGCTAGCGCGCTGGCTAACCGGTCAGTGAAGTCCATGTGGAACTTCTGGTTGTCGATCCTTCCGTCGTCGCGCGTCTCCTCCTTATCTTCGTAATCATCGTCATCATAGCGCGGCTTCCTGACATTCGCGCGTGTTCGTGTAGGCGGCGGCTCTTCCTCGGGTCGGGATCCCTGGCTGCTCGCTCGCCTCGATCGACCCGACGTACGTAACTCGCCCCTTTCTCGGGTCAATAAATCTACTCGAGCTTGGAGTTCTTCTGCTCGAGCGTTTGCTTTCCGCACTTGCTCTCGTAACTCTTCTGCCTCCTTCCGGCGTAGTCGCTCCTTTCGATCGCTTTCTTCCGCGATCTGCTGTAGAAGTCTCTCTTGCGAGCGTTCGTTTTCTCGGCGTAACGCACGTAGATGAGCCTCGTAGAACTCCTTCATGATCGTTGCATCCGGGGTTCGTGCACGCGTTGACGGAGCTGTCGGTTGTCCCTCCGGCGGCGCTTCCACTGGTTCACCGTCGTTGTAGTCCAGCTCTTCTTCATCGTTATCAACCTCGGTAGCGTGATCCTCGTTATCGTTATCATCATCTTCATCGTCCCGCTCGCTCGTCTCATCTGGACGGCTTGACGGTTCGGGTTCTCGTATCTGCTCGTCAGCAGCATCATCTTCTTCCATCTCGGCTCTGGCTCGTTCTAATCGGCCGAGATCAGAACGGGTCCAAAATGGTTGAGTCGTCGTCGTTCTCGTGCTCCGTCGACTATGGGACTTCTACTCCTCCACGACACGCGTAATATCGTCGCCGCGTGCGTCTTTCACCGACGGATCTATCAGTCCGGTGGGCGGCAGAATTCGTCTCTGCCCGGCAATCAATGCCTCAGTGAGTTGCGATCTCACTCCGCTCGCCTGCGACAGCGGTACCCGGGTTGCGCGTCGGCTAGAACCGATCCGCGCGTCGTCACATCCGACGACTAACGTATCCGGCCGGGGGACTTTCCCACGGCGATGGTCCCTCTTGACTCTTCGTCGGCGCGCTTGATCAGGGCACGCACGGTTTGTCCGGACCGTGTAGAGAATGCAAGATGCACTCGTTCGCAGCGGCCGACATGGTCGCTCGAATCTCGCATTCCTCCTCAACCTGTGGCGTAACAGGAAATTATGCCTACCTGGCGCACCTTCAAATCTAGGCTCGCCGCTCGCGTCCGTGCCCTTGGTGGAGTCACTGGACGAGGAAGGCCGTTCTCTCGCCACACAACCACAAACAACTTCCGTGCCTGGTCCTCACAACTTGAGGATCGGCTGTTGCTTTATGATTAAGATATTATCGAATCACTGAAATCAGGGTGACACATGTCACGGAAAAGGAAGGTGATGTCACAGAGAAAACTGACATCAGCAGAACGGAGTAGGGTGCCCCTGATAAGGGGGGGGGCTAAATGAGGGGTAAGTCTTAGGAGGCGGGAGTTGCCGCCACAACACCACACGCCTATCTACGCCCGTCCGGCACATCCTTCCTACCCCACAAAACCACACACATCCTTCATGCACCACACAACCCCCCCTCCTCTTAGCAGTCGACCTTTAAAGACACACCACACGCAGGGTGTCTGTGCACTCTCTCCCCCAGGTCCGCGATGCCGCACCCCATCGCACTTTCCCACTTGCTTCATCCCTTGCCGCCACCACCGCCCGATATCGCAATCGAGCGCGTATGCGCGTCGCTGCCCTTGCCGCTCGAGCCGCTGCTGCTGCGGAACGCCATCTCGCCGCTATGCACGCTGCTGCTGCCGCTGCTGCGGTACTCCAACTCGACGCGGGACGGGCCGCCGCCGCTGCTGCCAGCGCCGACGCTTACCTCGCCCATCGAGGTGCCGCCCACGCTGCCCAAGCTGCCCGTGCCGCCCGCCTCTCCCACATTGGCGCCCGCACGCGATCCACTGGCACCCGCAACACCCCTACCACCCCTCCCGCTGGCAACCGCCGCACCACTGCGTCTGGCAACCGCACTGCGCATGCAACAGGCAACCGCAACACCCCTGCCTCTGGCACCCGCAACACCCCTACTACTAGCACCCCCTCCACCCCCGCCGCTGCCGCCGGCAACCGCCGCGCCCCTGCCCCTGCCACTAGCCATCGCAACACCCCTGTCACGGCTGCAGCCTCCACGAGCACGTCGCCTAGCACTTCTCCCATTGGGTCACGGTCACATTCGGCGCCACCGTCTGTCGCCCCCGTCCACCCTACGTCATCCGGGCCAGCCCCCTCCCTCCCGACACGCCGTCCATATGACCTGGGCGATTTGCGCTCTGCGATCGACGAGGTCTCCATCAAAGACCTCATTATATCGCCGTGCTCGTGCATTCGCAACATTCCCGCCCAATTCCGCGAGCCATGGGCGTGCGCAATGGCCGAGGTGTGTTCGTGGTTTGAAGACGCCACTTCCGATGACGCTCGTGACCGTGCCCTCCTTTGGTACTTGAGCCTTCACAGCCCACTTCTTCGGCGAGCACCACGAGGCGGCGCCCGTCGGCCCGACGTGCTCACTGACCGCTTTGCAGCCTTCGCCGCTGGGCGTTACGACCTCCTCATTGACGGCTACCTCCACGACGTGACTCGCGTGCGCTCCCATGTACGCTCACGGGCGGCCCCCGACGATGACGCGGACGCACTTCGTGCATTGCGACTCGCCGAATCTGGCGACCTCTCTCGGGCATGCCGTATCCTCACCAGCCTGGGCATCGCCGACCCATGCCACCCAGACGTCATGCGCCAACTCGTATCCAAACACCCTGCTCGCAAGGAGGACCTTCACACTTTCCCCAACCACCCGCAAGGGCTCGCCACACTCTCGGTCGCCCTGCGTGAAACTTACCGCACGCTCCGGCCGAAGGCTGGTGTGGGCCCCGATCAGTGCCGCAATGAATTCCTCTCCGTTTTCGCCCAGCCCTTCCCGAGCAACGTCAAGGCACGCTCGGCGATGGACAAAATCGACAACCTTGAGACCTTGTTCGTTCGTGGAGCCCTTCCTCCAAGCCGTCTACGGCGACCTCGCAGACTATTTCCACGACCCGCGGCGGCTCTTTCAGCGCGCCATTCTCACGCCCCGTCGAAACGATGTTGTCGATGCTGACAACGCGCGCATGACCGCGGCCTTTTTTTCCCGGAGACGAGGCGTCGGAGTTCTTTTCGGCCGACTGGGTTGGGTCGGAAGACGACGCCTCGCTCTTTACAGTCGAGTTTTCAACTCCCTGACAACCAACGGCATGCTGACTTTGATCGCGAGCTTGAAGTCTTCGCAACCTCGACCCGTCGCACGGCCACTGCAACGGTACCAGATACATGATTGATCGTGTCGTTGTCACCGAGGCTCCTCCAACCTGTATCCCTTAAGGCCCGCCTACGCCAAACGATCACCAAGAGCCAGGGCCAGACGCCCCGCGAGGTCCGCGTCCTGTTGCCCACAAGCCCGTCTTCTGTCACGTCCAGCTCTACGTGGCTCTCTGTCGATCGGCAACCCCGAGGATATCCTCTTCTGAGTCGACGACTCCACCCTACCCCACACGTGCTCCGCAATACCGATAAGCCCCCTCCCGGCGTCTACACGCGCACTGTAGGTGAACTTACTGGGCCCAGGTGAACTTACTGGAACCAGGTGAACTTACGGAGGTTAGAGATTGGGACTAAGTGAACTTTAGAGACCAGGCGAACCTATTGGGACCAAGTGAACTTACTGGGGTTTCTAGAGTAAACTCAAATGCTAGCGGCGTGTGCGGATCAAAGCAGCTTAGATTGGCGGGGGTGAGAGCGACGAGTTCAAATGAGAGTGGGGTGAGTGGATGTGAGCACGAGTGGGTTTACGCCGAATTTACTGAGGTTAGAGATTGGGACTAGGTGAACTTACTGGGACCAGGTGAACTTACTGACCAGGGGTTAGAGATTGGGACTAGGTGAACTTACTGGCCTGCACTTGTTTTACCTAAAGCACAAGCAGCACGAAAAGAAAGAGACGCCGAACTTGGGAAAAAAGGGGCGCAACAGCGAGAGAGGACAACCGGCGGATGTAAGAGGCACTATAATGACCAAGGCGAGCATGCCACAGGTCGAAAGTGAGTTGGGTGCGCTGAGACACGGCTGGAAAAGCGCAAGGGTCGTGAATGCGAGGGCAGGAAGAAAATGCCACAAACGGGGAAACAAAGTCCGTTGAAGGCGCAGCGGTGGTGTTGCCGATCCAACATACGATCAACAGGAGACCACAGCGACGGTGCAGAGGAATGACATGATGCGTCTGGCGGTGACGCAATATTGGTTGAGGGTGAGCAGGCCCAACGTCTTGGATCGTATGACAATCGTAGCCAGCCTGCTCAAGGGCACGGTCAGAAAGAACCCGCTTGTCACCAAGGCCAGGAGAGATGAGAGTGTGCGGAAAAGCGATATGGATGCCATGAGGGGCGGAAAGGGTGGGTGCTGGGAATGGAAGACCACGATTGTCGATAAGGCCGATGGAAGGGAACGTTAAGTGGGCAGTGCCCGAGCCAGAGATAGATCCAGTGCCAATAGCAGAGTTGATGGCATGTTGTTGGGTGTCGTCAAGATCAGTAAAACCGGAAGGGGAATTAAAAAGATTAACGTTGGCACCCGTGTCGTAGACAACAAGACAGCGGTTGTTGTAGTGAAGATAGTCACGCTCACGGGCGGTGAGTAGATTGTTGAGAGAGTTGGTGGAAGCCAAGACCTGGTGGACCGTTGTAGATAATGAGAACATATGGAAATTGAAAGAGGGATAGTTGGCAGCATCGGGAGGTGGGTCAGTAGGGGAAGGCATGGCCGTGGAAGGCGGTACAGAGGGTGTGGTGGAGGGTGGCAACGCAAGAAGCGGCGGAGAGGGTTGAGATGGGGGCAAGAGTGGTATTGGGGCAGAGAGGTAGTCTTGGTATAATGGTGGATTTGGACGAGGCGGGCGAGGTTGGTATTGGAAAGGAGGGTGAGGTCGGGACTGGGCTTGAGAGTGTAAGTAGCGCTGACGCTTGCGACAGTCTTTCTTGTAATGACCAGGAATGCCACAAAAGTGACATATGACAGTAGCGCGTGGGCGTTTGTTGGATATTGGGTAGTGGGGTTGAGGAAAAGGACCACGGTTGTGTGTGTTGTAAAAGGGAGGCAGGGGCCTGGAACGGGAATTTTGGCGTGGACGTTGGCGCGGATTGTAGCGCAAGTGAGTATGTTGACGGGAGCGATAATAACATTGAGCAGTAGAATGATTGCGACGACCACAGGTTTGGCAAGGCGGAGGGTTGGAGTCACTGTCGCGATTGCGGGGTCCCTTGTTGATAGCGACATTGATGAGTGTATGCTTGTGTTGCGCGCTTTCAAAAATCTTAGCATTGAGACGATCAACAAAACCATCATATGCTTGCAGTTTATCATCAAGCGCAATAAGATCCTTGGACAACATTGAATCAAGGATTTTCGTTTGAAGCAATTGCAACGCTGTAGCATCGGGGTAATCTTGATGATGCCGAGCAACTTGAACTCCGGTGATGAACTTGTTGAGGAAGTTGTCAAGATCATCAATATTGTTGCACACCAGCGTATGCAGTGAAGCAATAGCGGATTGAGCTACACGCTCCCCGTGGCCCATGTAAACATCTGTAATGCGCTTGTAGAGCCGCGTGAAGTTCATATCGCGGTTTTCACGGATGTCTGCACGAACAGTATCATGCATCGGGTGCTGAGCGATAATGCGCTTTTGAGGGAGGCGACGTACGTGACTTGGGTGCATGTTTGTGGTGGCACCCTCTGTATTACCCATTGAGTTGTATTTGCAATTGGTTTATAATACCTTGGTGGTGCGCAATTCCTCCAGGCTCAGCGCTTCTGGTATATTCCAGGAGTCAAGGAACGTATTACCCTGCGGGCAGGCGTCGAGTGACGTGCTGAGCGATAAGACGCTTTTGAGGGAGGCAACGTACGTGACTTGGGTGCATGTTTGTGGTGGAGCCGGCAGCTGGCGTGGAGCGTTTGTCGTGCATTCCAGTGATGCGAAAATGCTTACAGAAATGGTTTGTTTGGAGCGAGTCTGTGCATAGTGCGCGGAGAATGTGTCCTGAGAGCGCAACATCGATTTTCCGGAGGCAGCGCAAGCGTGTGGCGTCCAGAAGAGAGCTATGCAAGGGGACATACAGGACCGAAGTCGTCGCAATGGAATCGTGCATAGTTTGTGGCTGATCGGGTCGTTCTAGCTAAACTAACTTCAGACCTCTCCCGAGCATGGGAGCCAGGCCGGACCGGCAGGAGCCGGTACGGAATCACAGAGGAAAATCACGCAGTTGGGGCAGAGGCGAGGAACGAGGACGGGCTTGTTGATGGTGGACCGCCACTGCGCGCGGTCTTGTGCGAGGTCGTGCAAAAGCGTTGCAGGCCGCGGACGTGTTGGTCCACGAACAATCGACCTGTCCGTCGCGTTCTGCCCAACCGAGCGAACCCCATCCCAGCGCGGACTTTCCGGGTGCTAACCGGCCAGCCCGGGAGGCGAGCAGGCACCGTCTCACTCCGGGACGGCCGGGTCGTTCAGAATTCTCGAAATCTGTGTCTGTTGCTGCAGCCATGGGGAAAGCTTTCCAGAGGCTTGGTCGCGGTAAGACATAAGGATCGGCAGCCGAAAGGATTGCGTCCTCTGACCGAAAGTTGGGGTGCGGGTGATCAGGTGCTGCGACTGGTGCTAGTACGAAGACATCCATCAAATCGTTACATGGTGGTCGCAGATGGGTCCATGCAACCTGCTGAGCAGTGTGATCCAGTGCATCCGACCGAGAGGGTGGATGGTGGGTGCAGCAGCAAGCGCCGGTGAGCGGCAGTGCGCGCCTGTCTTCGAGGAGGGGAGGCGGCGAGGCGGAACCAGCTTCGAAGTGATCGGGAGCTGCTGATCGTGAGATATCGAATAAGGCGGGAATGCCTTGTGAATCTGAGCGGATACCTGCAGGTGCGGTGAGTGCCTGCGAGTATGGTGACCGTGGGACCGTCGACAGCGTGTCTTGTCTTTGTGGATACGGCATTGCTGGGTCATTGGTGGTGCTTGGATCAGGCGGCTGATCTGGAATGGTCGAGGAGACCATCTTCGAGACTAGTGAAGTGGGTCTTGCTTCTTCGCTGTATGCATCATACCAGGGGGCTGAATCAGAGGGGATGTTGTCAGTGGCCTGCGGCTCTTGTGCCCGGGGCATAGAATACGGCGGAGCCTTAGGTTCTTGGGTGTGGTTGCCATAGTCGATGTAGGCATAATACTCGGGAACATCTCGAGGTGTCTTTTTCTTTGACTTGTCGAAAGTAGGAACGAGGTGGCTTGGGGTTTCTTCGACAAGATTGCTTCCTGGGCCGTTGTGCCCGAAGAGAGAAGAAGCCCTTATGCATGTCTTGGCAGCATGATGGTGAGCATGACCATCTGGCAAAGAGCTGTCTTTTGATAGTTCGGAACTTGTCGACTCTTGATGTGGGTGGTCTTGATTATTGGTGGGACATTGCACGTGGTGATCGTCGCTGGTGGTAGGGGTACGGTCGCCGGTGTTGAATGTACGCCCTCGCAACTCGGACGCGGGGATGTGGTCGAGTTGGAATGAACCAGATGGCTGATAAGGCGAGCGGGTGCAAAGGGGTTCAGGGGGTGCCAGAGAGGCGAAGAGTGATTTGGCAGAGGAGGGGCCAGAGATGGCGGGGGGTTGAGAACAGAGAGACGGAGTGGGTGGTGAACCAGGAGAACCAGGTCCGGGGCATCCGTGGAGAGGTTGTGATGATACTCGGGGAGAATCGGGGAGAGGCATTGGAGGTTGGTTCGAACGGGATGAGGGTTGGTTGTTGATGGGGAAAGGAGGTAAAATATGCGATGCAGCATCTTGGGTGGGGTGGGTGGCATCCAATGAGGTAAGAATGGTTTGGAGGACGGCGTTGGTTTCAAGGTGGGAGCTGCGGATGTCAGCGTGGGCAGTTTCGAGTGCCTTGAGCTGGGTGTGGGTGAGATGGAGTTCAGCGTGGGTGGAGACCAGTTCGTCGGCTTGGATGGCGAGCTGGGCAGTGGCAAAAGCCAGGGCGGCGTCGGTGATGATAAGTTTGTTGGCTGTGGAGGACAAAGCGTCATCCTGGCGAATGAGCGTGGCCTTAGTTGCGGCCAATTCAGCGGTTTGGGAGCGGAGTGCAGCCTTAGTTGTGGCCAACTCGCGTTGGAGCTCAGACGGAGGTGCATTGGAACTTTGAGAAAGGAGGTGGGTGTTCGCTTGAGTGGGGACGGAGGAATGGTCGTAGTCGTGGAATGCATAGTCACGCGGGTGGAGGGGCAAATCGGGGGAACAGCGACTTTCGAAAGGTGATGAAGGTCTGTCAGGAGGGTCCGATGGTTGGACGGCAGTAGCTCGAGCCGCGGAAGGAGCTGTGGTGTAAATGGAAGTGCCGGGGCCGTCGTGGCCATAGGTGGCATGGTCTTGTGGATGAAGAGGAAAGTCTTGAGGAGAATGACGGATATCGGACAATGGAATCCGACAGTGGGGCGGCAGGAGCTTGAGTCGCGGTGGGGCTTGGTCAGGGATGAAAGTGCCGGGGCCGTCATGGCCGTAGTAGGTGGCATGATCATCAAGGAGGTGAGTGGTGCGGCGAGGGGGTTGACGAAGATGTTGGGGAACTTGTATAGGTGGTGTAGCGGGAGTCGCCGATAGTGGGGAGTTAGGCTCCAGTGAAGGAGGTGGAGGCTCCGGTGGGGTTGGTGGAGTGAAGGGAGTAATGTTTGTTGGTGGTGTTGTTGTGTTCAACATTGCTGGTGCGATATTCGAACGAGGTGGAGTGTCCTCGTGAATGTGGGGTGTGCCAGGTTGTGGAGTAACCTTGGCTATGCCTGGGTCCGGAGGGAAGGCAGTTGGGTCTGAGACTTTGCGACTTCGTGAGAAGTTTGCTTGTGCTTGAGAAGAGTTGCCGGAAGAACAGCTGGTTGGGGAGCTTGTTCAAGTTGCTCGTCTTGATCGAGTTGCACGTCTTGATCAAGTTGCTCGTCTCGAGCTTCGATTGCTGCGGCGAGCGCAGCTCTTTCGGCAGCGTGTTTGGCTCTTAAGGCAGCGTTATCAGCGGCGATTCTGGCTTTGAGAATAGCTTGATCAACGGCGAGTTGATTTAATATATCATCTAGGCGCTGTTTGAGCGGCTGCCAGAAAGCTTGTGGGTCTTGTGGTGTAGCGAATGGCTTCGCTGATTCCAGACTCGGGACTGTGGCGGCAACTCCTGACCGCTAAGGCTAACCCCCCCTCTCTCGAGGCTTGATACCCGTTCAACGGGACACCTTTCCCTATCTTCTTAGTGACATCATACCTCTCTCTTGTGAGAAGCATTCTTGCTGTATTCTTGTAGTATCCTTGCTATCATATACCATCTCTCCATCTTGTCGAGAGGCTTGGTGAACGTGAGCAAGGTGTGTGGCGAGCATACCCGACCCCGAGTCCGTGTTTTCCTCGTTCAGTGAGGTCTAGGACGAGTCGGTGAGTACCCCCTTTGTCACCCGGGGGTCGGGAAGGTTTTTCTGTGCCGCCATACGTGGTGGAGTACACGAGATCGTGCGACTACATCGGTCGCCGACGAGCGAGTGCTGCCGTACGTGTTGTATTACGTGGTCCGGATTTGTACGTGCGCCCTGATCAAGCACACGGAGTTCCATTGGACCGGTTTGCGTTGAGAATATACGCGAACGTTGTTTGTGTTCGTACGATCCGAGTGACGACGAACACGCGTGCGAGTTGGAAATCGCAGCGCATTCTCCCGGGAATTGATTTTGGTATAGCTGAATGGTGGAAGCTGTTTAGCGAGTGGGATCGCTACCCACGGGCATTTTTGAATTGCCAGCGGATTGGAATTCCGCGAGTGCTGTTTTTACAGCGACAGATAGCGTTGTTGGAATCAACGTGAATTACTTCGAGTGATCGGATCCGGACGTGTTTCGAGATTCTTGATCGATATTTGATACAGTATGGAGATAATGCAGAGAAATCTGCTGCCTCTTACCCTTATCCGTCCGTCGAGAACGTGATCTCTTCCTTACCCCTTCTTCTTCCTTTCTACACAATCAAATAGTCCTCTGATTTGTGCTTACGCTCATCATCATGGTCTAGCGCGCCCCGAGGTATGTAGCACTATACACTTTACCTTTCTCGTGTAGTTCTAGATGCCGCCTGTCGTGTTCTGAGGATATAGGGAACATACCTTTTCGTTCCCCGAATTAAATACTTCCAGACGTTCATGATGAGACGGGGTGGTTTCCCGGGTGACTTACCACTGCTTGCTAATGCTCTGCAGGTTATGGGCCCAGGCGGGTCCCTGAGAAACCATGTGTCAACATGCACGTAGCCTATGGGTATTGGACTGTTACCGCGCCGGTCCAGCCTCGACATGTGACACGCTTGTCAATATATCGCCATTACCATTGGGCTGTATATAGCATATTTTTTGCACACGTGATCGTGTACCCTTGTGTGCACCTGTTCATAGTATCGTATTGTCATGTCAATGTTGATATGTGTGTAATTGGCTAACCTACACTCTTGCACACATGTTATGGAATATTTTGGGTACGTCCACTCGTACATTCCATGGTAATGCACTTAACAAGCTCCTTGAGAGCACCAAAACTAACCAGCTGCCTGAGTGACTACGCTTAGCGACACTACTCTGGACTCACAGCTTGCACAGTCGTCAAATATACATATTTCCATCGAAAACGATGAGTGTACATAGACACCGATAGACAGACCCCCTTATAATGTCTAGACAGTGTCAACTGCGTGACTGAACCCACAGGTTCCCCGTCAACTGCTATGGCAGAACACGCAGCACGAGCCGCACCCAAGGCGATCACAGGTGCGGATATATTGAAGCTCGAAGCTCCTGTAGTTGAGTTTCTTAACGATGGAAATCGATTTCAGCTTCAGACTCGCAAGGTATCCTTGCAAATCAAGCATATTAAGCAATTATTACGGTCCAGTCATGCCGATGCCTTCCTCGAGTACGACTCGTACGAAGCATATACTCGGTCATGCAAGGACTACGAGATCCTCCGGAATCAAATTCTCGATCGCGTTTTCCTGGAATGGAAGACCGATTGGGCTGCTGATCTCCGTTTTGCTGTTGATGAATGGCCCCCTGAGTATCAGGAATGGCATTTCACCAACGAAGCTTTCCCCCACTTACCTGATGCAGGAGTAGCTCAGCTAGCTACTGTCTGTTACGACTATGAAGTCAAGGCATTACGTCCTGAAATCAATGCCCGTTTCTTAGAAGAGGAACGAATCTTAAATCGCGCGCACCCGAAGGCATTAGCTTTCGACACTCGTGCTCGTGCCCCGGTTACCATGTTTTCGCTAACTGCTGCTGACTGGCACACTTATCAGAACTCGTATGCTACATTCTTGCATACTTACTTCAATCTTGAAAGTGTTGGAAAACCAGCACTTGCGGCCTTGCCCGCCATCAATGAGGTATATAACAAAAGTTATTTACCCAACAAGGCTCGAGCCATTATGCTCATCGCCTTTAGTCACTACGAGTCTGTTACGACTACTGATGTGTCCTATTTGAAACAGCAATTTAACTCTGTTGTTTATAATCCTAACTGGTATGTCCATGTATTTATCGAAGCTGTCCTAGCATTTAGGCAAATCTCTTACCAACTTAACCAGGAAGAGACTGACCTTCAATTCGACTTTGGCACTCTTTGCAGAAAAATATATGAAGAGATACATCGGCATTATGCCGATAATACCAGCAACAACCGTTACGATCGTGGTTGGGTAGATTGGTGTTATATGTACGAAACCCGATCTTCATCTCGACCTGTGCCAGAAGCTGAACGATTGTGTCGCCCTACGGTTGGCAACCCTAGCTACATTTTAGAATACGCACTACATCTTTACAATGTAGTATCAAATGGGTCGAACAAAAGACGCTTAGAACGCCCTGTTTCTTGGTAACCCCATGTCGAAGGTTTATCATCTCAACCAAACCCAAAGTTACTACTTACAAAAACGCTGGACTCAGCAGACAAAAGTCTGACTCAAACTGCTAACACACTCGCCTTCATCACTTCGTCCCAACCTGGTACATCTTCCACGTTTAATGCTAGACGCTTGCGTAACTCTAATGATGCTCGCCAGCCTTTCTCTCGCAGCGATTTATCGTATTATCGTCCTGGTGATTCTTACGTCACCAAGAAAACTGCCGGACAGTCCCATGACCGTCCAATTTACCCCCGCACTTTTGACAGGTCCTCTCGGTCTAACATGAAATTATTAGATCGAACAAACCACACCTTAAACACCCTGCGAGAACAGTGTAGTGAACTTACGAAGCATGTGACAGATAATGATACAACGGCTCAGCTACAACAGAATATCAACAAGTTATTTGGGACTCTATTACAATCAGCGGACATTCTGTCAACGACATCTACGGAGGACAACAGTAGTTTACTTCGTCTAAACGAACAGCTCATGTTTGCAGAAGACATCATTTATGATGTAGACGTTCATCTATCCTCGACCGAAAAGTCGTTAAACTACGCGGAGCCACAACACCATACTGTTGTTACTGTTCCCACCCCAAAGGCAACTCCTCCTACTACAGACACACAGGGTAATCCTTCCAATACTGTGCCTAACCTCTTTACCGCTTCCGCCATCTCGGCTTTACCACCAGCATTATTGTCCTCGTTATCTTCACAGGTCCAATCTGCCCTCAACACACCATCACAAGCCGAAACCAAAAGGGATGCCGATCATACTTCGCTATCGTCATTTGACGAAAAGCACGGCATGGCTGATGAGGCTGACGAACCATCACCACCTGTTCAACCGATTATTATTCCAACGAATCTGTTATTGTTGAAGAACTTCTTCACAGCCAGCCTCTCCACTACTTGCCCACATTCGGAAGACGCCTTCCTCACCAACTACATGAAGGTAAACAGTGTCCCTCCACATTGCTCTTTTCTATATTTTGACTCTTGTGCTACCATCTCATTGATGTCCACGTACGATTTTGCAATACCCAATCATATAATTCCATTGGATTCCAAATTCGCGCCGATTGTTATTCAGACGGCTACAGGACAACAACGGGCATCACACATGATGTTGACACGCAACATTGTTGTTCCCCTACCAGATCATCCACAAGTTGGCTATGTTAAGATCGACTTCGCTTTAAGTCTTCAACCATTGCATGACCGACATCTCGCTATCCTGAGCATGCTCGAGTGGAACCAGACGAACCTGACCACTGTGTTCAATGATCGAGCTGAGCCAAAGCTCAGCGCTGTCACGAGCCGCATAGACAAAGATGCACGTATACCCATACACTATGTAGCAGCTAATTTACCTGCTCTCCCTTGTCTCACTTACAACATCGCGCGCGACAAGCAACTCGAACTTCGTTCTCCCGCATTTTCCCTCAAGCGATACCATGAAAACAGGGATCTACTGGCATAATACAACTACCTACTCCAAAGAGTTTTACCAGATCGCCCGTGGATTCGCCCTTTGGTTCTCAATCTTCGGAAACTGAACAAATTTGTTCGGCAAAATACGCAGCCATTAACTTGACTACTTTCACGCCCAGGGTTCCTCTCACAAGAGTCCAATCTCCGCGAACCCTCTGTCATGTTACTTTGTTCTGGTTTGTCAACTCCGGCGTTCCTGTCTCAAGCCACTAATGACTTAGGCTTAAATATCAATGTAAAAGTTGTTGTTGAATCTGATGATACGCTTGTTCGTATGTTACGCCACCGTTTTCCTACTGTATTATTATTTAAATCTCTCCCCGCCTTTATTAACCACCTTCACCTAATCTCACCAGAGGAAAGGCGCACATTCTATTGTGATATAATTGAGGTCACTCCTCCCTGCACAAACAGGAATTTACCAAAACAGCATAAGACAGAAGACTTACACAGCATGCTGGACGATTCTCTTTTCGACAGCGTGTTGTCTGTCATCAAGCTACTCCAGCCCTTGGTACTACTGGCTGAGATGACGCCTCCGCATAAGTACTGTCATCAAGACCACATCACAGTGGCCAGCCTTATCCATACTACACTTGATTACTGTGTCGATGTTGTTGATAGGTTCCCGACCTACCTCTGTGGCGACTACCAATCTAGAGAAAGATGGATATGCATCGCACGCAGATATTCTACTGGACCAATTAAACTATTGTCGTGGCCCATCCTCCATCCACGCCCCTTCCTAAAGATAGTGGATGATCTACAAGCTATTCCCAAGCGCCTTTGGCTACCTAAACATGTATCCAAAGACTGGATCCGGGTGTTCCCCGATCCTCCATATATCCCCGTTCCTAAAACGTTTGCACCTTACTCTCGCACAGGTTCTGCTCAGCTTACTATGGCTGACCTTGAATCCCTCAATATGTTACTGCTTCGCCTTCACTCACAACAGGCTCACGAACAACGTACTCACTCTGTTCAACCCGAATGTACTTATCATCAGTTGTGCTTTAAACGCTCCTCTAGGGAGCCACTACCCGATGCAACGCATCCTATACACGTAAAGGTTTTTACAATCCTCTATAACTTGTTTGCCAGCTTACGCACTAACTCACCCACTCCTGTGTCCTATTACATAACCGTTTTCGAAACTAACCAACCGTCACACAGGTCGTTACTTACAACCTCATCAACATCACACAACTCCTACTTCTTAACTGGTGGCCACCATTCCGACGGCGACCTCACCATAGAGAACGCCACCACAAAAAACTCCACTCCCATTAACGCCTTTGGGAGCACGTATACGTTCACTGCTTCCGACATCCCCCGCGACCGGGACAGGTCCATATATCTGGAGCCGTTTATGGGTTACTTGTGGATAGTCCAAGCCCTTCCCCAAGTTGGCTCCGCTACCACCTATGGCACCGCCATACAAAACCTCGTGTCCAGATGCGCTCTCGTGATGCCTGGCTGCCTTACCTACAAGGCCACCGACAACTCTTTCGATTACAAGGATTCTCTTTTTGCTCTGGAAGATCATCACCTATCTCATAGTCGCTATATAGGGTACCTTCGTGGAAGTGACCGCAAGCTCGGCTCTAAAATCCACTCAATGCTTGCTCCATTGCCAACCGTCCGAGGGTATGCCAATATTATTTTACTCGATCCTCGCAACGGGAAATTACGCTACCCCACTCGACCGGAGTTGATTCGTGCTAACAACCACACCAAACAACAGGAGTCTTTCCTCTTGTCTCTACGCCATGACCTTTGCTGTGACATGCTCAGCAATGCTCTGCCTGCCGGTACGTATAGCACTCTGTACAAGCACCTTTCGCTCATCATCGCCGATATTAAATCCCTTATGTTGGACCCTACCTTCCAACATACTGCTGCCGTGACGAAGAAATCCTATGTATCCAACTTCATGACCGTTGACCAAGCCTCCACCACGTGCAGCACAGATACCTTGTCTTTGGCACAATCTTTTTTGATGTCTATTTCCAGCAACTGCTTGACCGGAATGTCGTTAAACTATATATCGTCGTCCTACGAAGATACTCTCGCTACTCGTGATAATGAGGATGCACCTCCAAGTGACCCTGCTGTGCACCAGGATGACGACGCACCGCCTTCCACTGCCTTAGACACCGAACTCAAGTTCGATGTTCGGCGCAAACGGCACATTCCCGCTCATCCCATTCCTCGTAAGTCCCTCGCACACGGATCCACCGAATATCTCAATGCCAAAGAACGTGCTAATCGCTTTCACCGGGTGCATCACTGCCCCGACAACGTCGCTGCCAAGGCCCCCAACGTACTTGCTCGCCCTGGATTCTCTGCTTCTGACATACCATATCGCGACTTATGCACCGACTGCATCGCACACAACAAGCGCCACCCGCACAAGCATTTCAATGCAACCAAGCCTTCTTTTGAGCAAACCCACAAAGCCGGTGAAGTCTGGGCGTGCGACGGCGGCTATGTGACCATCCCATCCGAATGGAGGGGCTTCACGCATATCATCGTCTTCAAGGAACTCATTTCGAAATTTCTCTTGGTGTACTTTACACACACCACCAACGCCACGGAGTTCACTCAAGCTCTGGATTTTGTGTATGACTTCTGTCGTACACAACTCAATGTGCACATGCGCACCCTCTACTCCGATGCATTTAAGCCTTACTTTAGCCAGCACATTACCCCCCCGTACCGCGTCGATAAGGGCATTCAACTCATTGCCTTCCCGCCGTACATGCACCACTTTAACTTTGAAGTTGAGTCTGCCATCGGTTTCATCGCCTCCGCCTCCTCAACTCGCCTTCGTTCTCTCCTTAATGCTCACTATCGTGGCGCCAAGATCGTGGAGCCCGCTATCATGTTCCCATGGGCGGTGATACACACCGTTCAAAGCTATAACCTTCTCCCGAACGCCACGCTCGAGCGCATTCATCATGCTATTCTGAGTCCGCAACAGCTACTCTACAACCAACTCAGCACTCCCCAACACGATATGCTCAAGATTTTTGGCGCTGAATGTTACCTCCTATTGGAGCCCCATGAACACCACAAGTGGGAACCGTGCCGCCGCAAATATCTGTATCTCTGTTGCGCCAACGCACAAAACCCGCTCGTCTCCCCACGCGTCGACCATCTCGCTGACGTCGTCCTCAACCCTGAAAACGGACAAATTCGTGTTTCGTCCAAGCTGCAATTCCTCTACATGTTGCAGCATCCTACTCCTGATCCTGAACTAGCTCCTCCGCCACACGCTCCTTCCGCGCCTTTCTCGCTCACACCCCACACCACTATACAAGACCATGTCATTCAGAGGGGGACAAGGACGACTCCTCATCCTCAGAGGGGGCACTCCCCACCTCCTTCAGCTCCTCCTTCTTCGTCCCCTACTCCGGCCTCTTCTCCATCTTCTGACGCTACCGCCGACGAATCTGGCTCTATGTCACCGCCGCCCTTGCTTCCTTCTTACAAAGACCTTTTTGCACAAGATGACCTCATTCTTGTCCCAGGTTCCAAACAGCCTAACACTCGCAAGGCCACTTCTATGAAAACTATCCGAGCCCGGTTACAAGCGTCTACTATTGGTGCTTACAAAGCCGCTGGTGGCAAGCTCGCCGATTTCCGCTGGGATCTTCGCCACCACTTTCTTACGTTCAAGTCCCCCGCCCTCTCCGCCCTTCATCTCCGTGGTGGTATCCTCTGGTCTGCTATCTGCTCAGAGGGGGAACATGCGTTGTTAGCTCGTCTTCTTCTCCCGTTGCGCACTGACTTACTTGCCCGCTACCCGCACGTCGATGGTTACTTCGCCCACGCCAAGTGCGCATCCAGCATCCCAGCTGCAACCTTTTTAACTGCTGATGGTTCACCTACGTGCCCTATTCCTCAGCCCCTTTTATCTGCGTTCACTGAACACGCTGCTGCCTTCGGCACTTCTTCCTTACAATATGCACTTACGTACCTGGCACCGATCAGCTTTATTGATCACAACTCATCCGAGTTTGGCGCTACATCTGCATCTCTGGCTGACTTGGAGGAATACCTTCTGGTCTCTACAGAGTTTATCACCCAGGTCTTACGTACCGACCCTACTATCCATATCCAACTGCAATCTGCCCCTACTACTCCTACTGACGCTGTTTCCGCTTATTCCGAAGTTGCGCACACTGCCTCGACCGCAACGTCGCTAAACTATAATTCACCAGCCACTGTTGGTCCTGACGAATATAAGGTCCAAGAAGCGGACGTTTCCATTGACGAATATAAACTTAAGTGCCTCCACGGTTTGTCGCCTGAAAACAGGCACGCCTACCTCAAGGCCATCGCCAAGGAACTCCACGACATTATCCGCTTTGGCTGCTTCAAACTTTCCTTACCCGACGGTGTCTCTCGTCCTATTGACAGCAAGATGGTGCTGAAGATTAAAACAGACTCTGCAGGCAAATACGTTAAGCACAAGGCTCGCCTCGTACTACGTGGCTTCCTAGCATCTCTTGGCGCCGATTTCTTTGGTACCTTCAGCCCCATGGCCACTATGACCGCAATCCGGGTACTACTAGCTATTGCAGCATACAAGCAATTGGCTGTCTACCATGCAGACGTCCCGAACGCCTTCGTTCAGTCTGACATTGATGCCAACGTCTATGTTCAGTTACCAGACGGCATCAAGCTTATCGACCCCGATGACGCTAAGTACAAGGGCCGACGTCTACCGAAACTGCTGAAGTCACTTTATGGACTTAGGCAATCACCATCCCTTTGGAACAAAGAGATAGACGGCTTCTTCCGTAGCCTTGGTTACAAACGCCTGCATTCGGACTCTTGCCTATATGCTCGAGTATCCGCACATGCTAAGTTCGTCGTATGCAGTCTGTCTGTAGACGACATTGTTATTGTGTCCAATGACGACCCTCTTCGTACAGACTTACAGGATGCCCTCCACAAACGGTATGCTGTAGAGCAGTTTGAACCTGTCCATACCCTCCTAGGCATGCGTGTGTGTCGCACATCTGACGGCTCCATTTCTCTGGATGTGCAAGCCAAGCTGGATGAACTCTTCGCTGATCACCCAGTCTTGCAGCAACTGACCCCGCTTAAATATCCTATGTCATCGTCCTTCAAGTATAAAGATGGCACTCCCAGCACTGAAGCAGAGTAGTACATCAACTCGCACTTTGCCACCCTCCTTGGCAAGCTGGTGTTCATGCAAGTTGCCTGCAGACCTGACTTCTCGCAAGCCTTGGGCAGATGTTCGCGTGGTATGCATGCACGCACGTATGTTCACGTCCATATGCTAGAGCATCTGCTTCGCTACCTCAAGAAACCGGAAAACCGCTCACTTCGCCTCTGGTTCCATCCTAAAGGTAATGCCATTGAAGCTCACCTTCGCACTGTCTCCGCTAATCGAATTGATCTATCCACTGTGGTCGACTACCAACCGCAGGATGTAGCTACTGGACAGTTTGACCCCTGAGTTGCCATGGTTGACGCTGACAATGCCCCTTCCTTAGCACAGGAAGGTAGGAAATCTACCACCGGGTTTGTCTTCTATCTTTTCAACTGCCTTATTGGTTGGAAAAGCAAACTTCAACCGATTGTCTCCTGCTCAACTCACGAAGCTGAGTTGATTGCCCTCAGTATTTGTGCTGATGAAGCTGTTTGGCTACGCAAGCTGCTGTTGGAACTCTCCTTTGTCGTCAACCCCACCTTCTACGTCAACAATGCTAATGGTGAGAACACCGCTGACCCTGTTGACATTGATGACAATGACAACCCAATTGCCGAAGATATGCGCTTCATCAGAAGCCTACCTCTTTTGTCTGACAATGCTGCCGCTGTTCACACCTCTAATAACCCAGATGGGCCCTCTCGATCCAAGGCACTGTCGACCAGATGGTTTAAAATCCGTGAGTACATCTCGCTACAGAAAATACGAGTCCATCATGTTCCCGGCAAGCTGAACGTGGCGGATGGTTTTACAAAGCCACTTGCTGCTGAGTTCTCCACATTTCGCTCTCTACTCGGCATGCATCATGCCTCTGACGACAATCCTTTACAGGATTGAAGATACCTAACTCTAGTGACCGCAACGACGTTAAACTACCCCTGGCCTTTCCTTCTCTTGCCACATTTTTTTTGTACACGGGCGAGTGTTGTTCATGTCTTCTTGACACTCCCGTGGCCGTGGCATCTCTCCCAAGTTGTTTCAAAAGCGACAACCCATAACCACTGTCACTCCTACTACCTCCCAGGCTGCTACTGTCTCACCGACGCCAGCGATGGCCTCAATATGGATTTTGCCCTGATTGAACGAGGATTCTCTCGTTCTGAGAGTTTCCGTACTCCTGCCACGCCCTTCCTCTCTTCTGTTATGCGAGCGGAAATCTCTACGGCACTCAACTCGATATATGAATCTGCTGACTCTTTACTGTTTGTGGAACTTACGACGTTCATATCCATGCGCCTACCCATTACTACATTTTGGGAAGCTGCTCCTGCTATTACTTCTATTGGCGGCTACAGAGGCCCCAAACGTGAACGTTTCATCCTGTCATCCTACATTTCTTGCTTTCTACCACATATAATTCGAAGTCACAAGCACGTAGTGAACTCCCCACCGAAGTGCTGAGTCACCTTAACACAGATGACCACAAGCAGAATGGTCATATTCCCATCTCAACTATCACCACTAACATTTGTTGTGCTTGTCACAACACCGATCAGGCGCCCATACAACCTAACGTATGTGCACGTAATGCTACTTCCTTCCAACCCTCCTGTAACGGGTGCTCAGCTGGTCATATACGCGCAACCATCATACGCACGTATCATTTGCCAAAGGAGCTACATATTCTCTTGACCAGAAATCTAACGCAACATTCGTCACTTGCTCATTTAGTCTTATCAGTAACCGATGCAGCCACAGACTCCAGTACTCAATTACCATTGGCACTGGATCTTCGGCTTATTACTCAGATGCACCTGGAGCATCTTAACTTTCTTGTAACGCTCGAGCAAACACAAGCTCGTAAAACTCAGGCTATGTTCAAGCCGCCAAATACCACCATGTGATTCATACTGTTATCTGATCGTGTACAACATCTTAACAACTACGCATCATCCTCTGATGATACAGAACCGCTATTACTCCGGGATGTAATGTTCGGCCACACTTATGTTCAGGCAGAACATTAAGGCTTCCTGCACCTCTTCTTTTTTTTTTAACGTTGACCGAAACGTCGTTAAACTACTCACACTCCACGCTAGACGCTACTCTGGAGATATCTTCGCCACCGTTACCTACGCCATCTGCTTCGCTTGTTGATTCCGACTTCTTGTGCCAACAAGTCGACCAACTCCAGGAAACACCTCCCTGGAGAACCGGCTCTTCCCTCCTACAGCCAACACCCACGTGTTACTTATACACCGTACAAGATCACAGAGCTGTTGTCTCGCTTAATACTCACCGCTCATGATCAACATGCTACCAACTACTCCTCCCCGGACGATCACCTCCTTCATCTACGTGACAAGTTGCTCTCATGCTTCAGAGCATTCCGTCCGCTCTCGTGTGAATCTGAAGACTCTTCTATCTTCGTTCTTCGTTCGCCAAGTCCAACCTTTTTGTTGGAAAACCAACTGGACGCCTTTCAACTAGATTCTCTATCGCCATCCATACTGAATGCTCTACTTGCACTCACCCTTCTCTTGGCACCACATCGTTCAGCTATTGGTGTTCACCACCTTACAGCAGAAGCTGACGATGATTAATAATCCTAACACACTGTCTGTTGTATCTGTGTTTCTTAATGTTCTGTTCAAAAGGGTCAAATCGACTCTCAGTTCCACCAAGTCCAAGTCCAAGTCCTAAGACCCTTCTATACTCTTGATGCTTCGTATGTGACCTCTGTCACCATCAAGACCGTATTCCTTCCTTTTTTCTTCATCATCATCTTTCTCGAGAGATGCTCTACAGTCGCACCTTGCGCTTACGACATCTCGAGGGGGTGCAGAGAAATCTGCCGCATCTTACCCTTATCCGTCCGTTGAGAGCGTGATCTCTTCCTTACCCTTCTTCTTCCTTTCTACACAATCAAATAGTCCTCTGATTTGTGCCTACGCTCATCATCATGGTCTAGCGCGTCCCGAGGTATGTAGCACTATACACTTAACCTTCTCGTGTAGTTCTAGATGCCGCCTGTCCTGTTCCGAGGATATAGGGAACATAACCTTCATTCCCCGAATTAACCTTTCCAGACGTTCACGATGAGACGGGATGGTTTCCCAGGTGACTTACCACTGCTTGCTAAATGCTCTGCAGATAGGGCGTCATCTTAATCGGTCGCGGATTCGCGTCTTTGAATTGTAGAGACACATGAGGCGAGTCCACAGGTCTCATAATCGGGTCGAAAAAGGCCCAAGAATATTGCACACAATGACGGAGCATCAGCTTCGCGTCGTCATCTAAGTGCGGATTGTCAGGAATTCCAAGCTCCTGAACAACCTTGTCAACTTCTTCCTTCGTAGGAATCTTCACTTCCGTAACGGGGTTATCCTTGACATGCTCAGGAGTTTGCGGCAGTGGTGCACCATCAGCATCGCGCGGCGCATCTTTCCATGGCACATCGAACTTTTTCTCATATTTTAGTCTCACTACCGGGTGACTTTTGTTGATCTTCTCGCCTTTGACACGAACGCTCGGTTCGCTCTTAATCTTCGGTTCCCGATCTCGCTCAGGATCTGGCGGAACGTCCAAATTTGGTTGTCCGGGGGGGGGGGGCAGCAGAAGAAGCATGAGACGTCCCCGGCTCATCTGTTGCAGGCGGAATCAACGGCACCTCTGGAGGTTTCCATTTGGTGCGATCTTGGAGATCATCAATCGACACCCGTCTTACGACACGTGTGCGCGTGTTTAACAGCGGAACTTGTACGTGACGAAAGGTGGTTTCATCGATTTGCAAATAATCAAACGGTCGGTCTGCAGGACTCAACGCCGACGGCAAAGCCTCGCCGCTCAAGCGAAAATCCATGGTCACAGAGTTGTGCAGATCGAGTACCAATAAAGCCATCGTGTCTGGTGGCACGACGGACGCCAAGTGCTTCAACGAGGTCGTCCTGGAGAAGCCGGCCCAATCAAAATCAGGGGGCATCGTCAGCAACTCCGAAGTCATTTTCAGATTGAGAGATCTGCAATGGGGACGGTGCGGTCCTATGCGAAGTGGGACACGCGCAACGGTATAAGCTGCGTCTGTCGCGGCTCGTGATGATCCTAAATTGTTCATCTGAAGTAAATGCCGTTCGTCTGCGTAGCCAAGCGCAGCGGCGACCTCTTGTTGCATATTCTTGCAAGTCTTGGGAACTGCGCGTAAATGGAGCGGGTGGCTAGAAACCAACAACCGCACGCGACAGCTCATCAAACTGGGCGTTATGTCGTAAAAATTGACGACGTACACGTAAGGGTGTAAACGCGCAACATAAGATATAATCGAGGCCTCCTGCACTATCAACCACATGAAGAAACCAGCCATCCTGCATAATTTCATCGCCCAGTGGGTGGCGATGACTCCCTTCCCAACATCTCTGGAAGTCAAGTTGCACAGAGCGGAGTGGACGCAGGGTGGCGACGCGATGCACATCGACGACGGCCATTCCGCGTAAGGTAAATAAGATTCGATCAACCGTGAGGTTGTAACATAGCGTCCACAAAGCGCGTGCTGCACCACAGGATTATTCGGAAAATTCTTGCGGTGGATCTTGTTGGCGGTGTCCGACGCATCGAGTACTAACACGACTCGAACGACGCCCCACACATTTCGTTGGCTCGTTGGTGACCTAAAGTGCTGCCTCCGGCTCCACTGAGCAGCATCACCACCTTGCGATAAGTGATCGGAAGCCACTGAACCTTTTCGTATCGGCGGCGGATCTCCGCTTCGGCGATCTCGCGGCACTTTTTCTCATCTTCTTCAGACCGTCGAGCGAAATCGCCATCTCTCTTGGGTCGTTGGGGGGAGGACTCGTCCACAGCAGCGGCTGTAGCGTCCTTCTGCGCCGTGCTCAGCAACATCGGCGGGGGAGATTCGTCGCAGCGCGTCAAGTGACTAGCGACGGAAACGGCGAAAGAAAGGCTCCCCTTGTCGTACCCTTCTTCACATTCTTTCGTAAGCTCGTTGATCGTAGAAACGCTCAACTCATCTTCGTACCGAACGATGTCGCCAATTGCGAGAACCTCGCCTTGAGTGACGACCGTTGGCACTTCTTGCGTGGAAGTAACAGCCACGCGAGCAGATGACTTGTCGTGCTCTTCGCAAGAAGAACACATCCCTTCGACAATCCCCAGCTGCTCGTTTTCAGCAAATGTAGCGACGAAGAACCTGTCCTTTTTCCATAGGCTTCGACAAAATAACCGGTAAATTGCAAGTTCGACAGGGCTCGATTTGTAGCGTGCGCGCAGCGTAAGCGACAACTTCCTGCGCGGCTTCTCCCGGAGCTGGGGAGAGTTTGGTCGTAGAATGTCCACGCGTCGTCAAGGCTACCGCTCGTTCTGGCGGCGGGCTGCGGTGATCTTTAATCGTGCTCAGACGAGCGTAAACTCGAGTCTTGACCAGGTCGAGACTCTGCCGAAAGGCGTCTTGCTGATGATTGTAAATCGGCACGGTTATCGGGTCTCGATCGTAAACAGACCGAAAGGTCACAATGGGTGCATCGACTCGTTCACCCTTGACTTTAATCTTCTTGCGTCCGTAGACGACTTGGGTTCGATAAAAACAGGTCCGATCGTGGGGGTTGTCCATGACGGCTCCTAAAACTCGGATATCGCGCCCTCCCAACAGGAAAAGATGATTGGTGTCGGCCACAATAGCGACAATGGGGGCAGCGATGTCGTCGGCGAGGGCAGCCCGGATCGCGATCCAACGATAGATCGTCGTCGTATTCAACCCCGATCCGCACTGCTTACGCTTAATCGGAAGCTCGCCTTCATCGAAAATCAACTTATCTTTGGCCAACTTTCTGACCATTTCGCAGCAAATATAAGAAAATTTTGCCATTCCATCGACACCGATGGTCGTCGAGAATTTCGGTCCGTCACGATTCCTGTAGATGTGGTAGGCCATAAACGTAAGAGTACCCGTATCCAAACAACGGAGGGTAACCAAATCATCTTCAATAGTTTGCCATCTCGCGGCGTTAACGAAGTGTGAGAGAACATTGGGCTCTGACTCGCTCGTGGCCGGGGTTGGGCATCGACACCGCGGCTTGAGCTCTCGTATCGTCTGTCGTCGGGGTGATCGACGCAGCGCTCGCGGCAGCCTCTTTATCTGGTGGCTTCCGCTCTTCCTCCATGACAATCTCGGATGGAATCAATGCTGGTAGGGGATCCCGATCTTCGGCGTTCTCGGAAGCAAAGGACCTCTCCCATAACTCCTTCATTTCGTCTTTCCAGGATGCATCGGTAGATTCAGTCGCCATCGGTTGATCGTCACAGTCGGTGCCGATCGGCTCCATGTCGGCTGCGGCTTCGATTCCGTAGCTGAGCGGTCGTTCTAGTGGCTTCTTTAGCAAGAAGGTCCGAGTTCTCGTCCACCAATCCTGCAGGTTCCACGTCGGCTCATCTTCGTCCCAATCGAGAACGCTGCTAATCTTCTTCTTACATCCATCTTCTTCGGTCGGATTCGGCTCGACTCCGGCAACGCCGTCACTGCTCTCTTCTTCTGGCGGTGACAAATCCGGGCATTGCTCAATCGGAGAAGCGTCCCTTTCGTCTTCGGGCCGTGCACGTAGCTTCTCGTCCGACGCATTATCCGATTTCGTATCCTTTTCTTCCGGCGGTGTATCCGTGGCTCGATCCGTCGTAACCGAAACCGTTTCGGGGGGGTCCACAGAAAAAGATGGCGTCGTCCCCGACGTCAACTCTATCGTAAGGTCGTCTTCTGCATCACTCGCAATGGTCACCGTCTCATCTGTCGAATGATCATCCGTGCTATCGCTGCAGAAATCCATGTCTGGCTCACTGCCAGTCCGGTCGCCAAAGGTCATCTCGGGGGGATCAAAAGATAAGCCGATAGCGTCGAGGGCTTCCTCGTCAAAAACAAACGGTGGGTCGTCCTTGGATGACTCGTCAAGTAACGTAATCGAGGACACTAGTTCACAAGGTGCGGCTTCGTCGTCTTCCGAGTCCGAATCGTCCTCCCAGTATCGTGGAGCTTCGAGTTCATCGCTCGACTCTTCGAGTTCATCGCTAGACATCTCTTCGTAAATTCGTGCCAAAGACCGACGATCGGTCAGCACTTCGGTGGGTGGCTCGTCCGGCGGCGGGCGAGCACGATCTTCGAATGCGGCCGCGGCAAGGGCGTCGGCTGCGTTGTCGGAGCGGGTGTCCGTGTTCGGGTACATCATCACTCCTGATGGTAACTGTTGACCGCAAGGGGTCGTAAACGCTAACGTAGCAGACGAATGACCCGAATCTTCTCGGAAACGTCCACCGTCCGAATCGCGGTCGCGAGATATTCGTCGCCGGCGTCGGCGCGAATGTCTGCTAGGGCTCCGGCGTTCTTTCCGTCGGCGCGAACGCGTGCTGTGACTGCGGCTCTTGTCGCGGCGTCGGGGGCTCCGGCTATCTCGACGGCCCGGTCGTGCCGACGGCGATCGGCTGTGTCCATCTTTCAAGTGCTTCACGGAATCCATGACCGTGGTCAGCTGCGTGCCCATGTCGTTGAGCCAGCTCTGAATATCATGAGCGGCGCTCGACCCGAGAGTGGCATTCGAACTGCCATCATCGCGCGACTGGGTATTCTCCTTCTGTCGTCTCTCCCATCTGCCTCGAGAGGGGGGGGGGGTTATCGTTTTCGATGTAATTGCACATCGCCACATAATACTCATCGGGCTCGCGGTTGCAAATAACGCGGCTCCCATGTTCATCCTTGTCGTGGATCGAGAGGGAAAATCCACAATTCTTGCATGTGAGCTCGTACTACTTTCCCGGATTCTCCTCTAATCGCAACGATTCGTATTTCGTCTTCTTATCTTTCGGTCCCGAGGCTAGTGCTCGGCCTCCGCGTCCCTGCGGCGGTTTCTGCGATTTCCCGTTCGACGGGCTCTTCGAGTTGCGGTCGTTCCGCTCTTCCAACGCGGTCTTGTAATCGTTCTCGAGCCGCGTAATCAGTGACAACGTCGACGTAAACGTGTCGTACGTAGTCGGGTGCGCGCTGCGCATGGTCCGCACGCGGGATCGTAAGTCGCTGGACTCCAGTCCACGTATCAAATAAGAAATGATATCAGCATCATTGAGGTCTCGATTTGCCACAGAGCAGTAGGCCATCGCCTCGCTCTGGAACTTGGTGCAATAAGTGTGCAAATGGCGTTCCCCAGGCCTTTTCGGAACGGAAGCCAGGGTCGTATTCTGAAGTTTTCGTAGTAGCTCCTCTGTCGTCATAGGCAAAGGGCAGCTCGATCGGAATATTTCAAAATCTTGATACAGTACTCTCTGTTCAGTCGTCGCAGTCGTCGTACCACTGAAGACGAAATACGAATCGCTACGATTAGAAGAGAATCCGAAAAAGGGGTGCGAGCTCAATTGCAAGAATTGTGGATTTTCCCTCTCGACCCACGACAAGGATGAACATGGGAGCCGCGTTATTTGCAACCGCGAACCGATGAGTATTAGGGAGAGTGCAAGGATCTCGACCATCCGGCGTCTTTTTATTTACGTCGGGACGTCGACGATGACGAGCACGGTTCAGTCGTCGCAGTCGTCGTACCACTGAGTACGGTTCAGTCGTCGCAGTCGTCGTACCACTGAACCGTACTCGTCATCGTCGACGTCCCGACGTAAATAAAAAACGCCGGATGGTCGAGATCCTTGCACTCTTCCTTGTATTTCTTCAAGTGCTCTCGGAACGACCGTGTCGCGTAAGCTTACCGGCAGTAAATACCGCAGCTTTCCATGCTGTAATGGTCGTCGGCCAACGTACTCATCACGGCATCTGCATCTAAATCGAACTGGTCCTGGTCGCGACCATCAAGAACCAATTTAAACGTTTCAGTCTTCAATCCGGAGGTTGATCGCCGACCGATCCTTGCTGCGATCATGCTTGGCTAACGCGCTGGCGAACCGGTCCGTGAAGTCCAAGAGGAACTTCTGGTCGTTGACCTTCCCGTCGTCTCGCGTCTCCTCCTTAGTCTCGTAATCATCGTCGTCGTAGCGCGGTTTCCTAACTTTAACGCGTGTTCGCGTAGGCGGCGGCTCTTCCTCGGGTCGGGACCCCGGACTGCTCGCTCGCCTCGAGCGACTCGGCGTACGTAATTCGTCCCTCCCTCGGGTCAGTGTCCGTACTTGATCGTGGAGTTCCTCCGTCAGAGCGTTTGCTTTCCGCAGTTGCTCTCGAATCTCGTCCAGCTCCTTCTGGCGTAGCCGTTCACGCCGTTTGTTTTCTTCTTCTATCTGCTGCAGAGTGCTCTCTTGCGCGCGTTCGTTTTCTCGGCGTAACTCGCGTAGATGAGCCTCGTAAATCTCGCTCATGATCGGTGCTTCGATGTTTCGTGCACGTGTTGACTGAGCTGTCGGTTGCCTCGCCTGCGGCGCATCCAACGGTTCGTCGCCGTTGTAGTTCAGCTCTCCTTCATTGTCATCGTCTTCGGTAGCAGCTTCATCATCATCATTATCATCAACATCGTCTTAATCATCATCGTTCCGCTCGTTCGTCCCCTCGGGACGACTTGGAGGTTCAGGTTCTCGTATCTGCTCGTCAGCAGCGTCATCGTCCTCCATGTCGGCTTCGGCTCGCTCCAATCGGCCAAAGTCTGAACGGGTCCAAGAAGGTTGAGTCGTCGTCGTTCTCGTGCTCCCACGACTCTGGGACTTCCACTCGTCCTCGTCACGCGCAATATCGTCGTCGCGTGCGTCTTCCACCGACTGATCTATCAGTTCCGGTGGGCGGCAGAATCCGTATCTGCCCGGCAAACAATGCCTCCGTGAGTTGCGATCTCACTCCGCTCGCTTGCGGCAGCGGTACCCGGGTTGCGCGTCGGCTCGAACCGATCCGCGCGTCGTCACCTCCGACGACTAACGTATCCGGCCGGGGATCTTTCCCACGGCGATGGTCCCTCTCGAACTCTTCGTCGGTGCGCTTGATCAGGGCGCGCACGGCTTGTCC
Source organism: Chrysophaeum taylorii (assembly GCA_029834535.1). Lineage (NCBI taxonomy): Eukaryota > Pelagophyceae > Pelagomonadales > Pelagomonadaceae > Chrysophaeum > Chrysophaeum taylorii. The sequence continues at coordinate 38,028 of JAQMWT010000042.1, read as the reverse complement.
GGACCGTGTAGAGAATGCAAGATGCACTCGTCCGCTGCGACCGATATGGTCGCTCGAATCTCGTATTCCTCCACCACCTGTGGCGTAACAAGAAATTATGCCTACCTGGCTCACCTTCGAATATAGGCTCGCCGCTCACGTCCGCGCTCTTGATCGAGTCACTGGACGAGGAAGGCCGTTCGCTCGCCACACAACCACAAACAACTTCCGTGCCTGGTCCTCACAACTTGAGGATCGGCTGTTGCTTTATGATTAAGATACTCTCGAATCACAGAAATCAGGGTGACACATGTCACGGAAAAAGAAGATGATGTCATAGAGAAAACTGACATCATCAGAACGGAGTAGGGTGCCCCTGATAAGGGGGGGGGCTAAAGGAGGGGTAAGCCTTAGGAGGCGGGAGTTTCCGCCACAATAACAACGCCGCCTTCTTCAACATGAGCGTCGAAAGCTGCGCCGGGGTCGTCTCGCGCCAACGGGACCACAATTTCGAACGCGCCGCCACGAATTTTTCGGCCAAGCGCCGGTGACGCGTCGCCGACGAGGTCGCTGGTCGTATGACGAAAGAACGGTCCGCGATCGAGTTGGCGGAGGACGCCTCGCCGCGCTCAGCGACGACGTTCAATGAGCGATGATGGAGGCGGCTCATCGTGGTCGGCAGAACCGCAAGTCGCAGGCTGCCACTAGCCGGGAGGCGGCGATGGAGCACCATCGTTTGTCGCGCCTCCGCGTCTGTCGAGAAGGCGGGCCCTTGAGCGCCGTGTGAACGACTACGCCAGGGCCTTTGAGGCCACGAAAGTCGACCCTGTCGTCGACGAGCATGCCCTCTTCGGGAGGACTTATCTCTCGACGGTCAACAGGCGACTCGACGCGGCACTCGAGCAGCTTCATAGGGACGCTGCGCGGTCGAACGTCCTCGATGCAAACATTGAGAGGTAAGGCACGGGCATGGACATGGACGACCTCAAACCGAAGTCCTACTCCCGACGATCGACCGGGCCGGTTCCAAGGTTAACGTCGAATTCCTCACCACGCATCTCAAGTACGCCTACGACCAAATCAAGACCAACTCCCGCGAATTGGTCGCCGAGGCGGCGGTTTCGTTCCGGGCGAGCGTCGACGGCAGCTGCAAGTGCTCGGGACCGCGACTCGAAACTCGACGCAAGGCGACACCAAAGCGTTGACGATCTCGAGGCCAAGTTTGAGGAATGTCGAGCCTCTCGCCACCCGAGGAAGAAGGCGCGGAAAACGACTGGCAGCTCGATGCTACCGACAATCGACACGGCGTTGGTCGGGTCACGCGTCGAGGTTCTCAGGGAGTTGTGGGGACGCCCGAGCTGCTACTGGATGCCCGGCACCATCGAGGCGGTATCCGACGAGAACACCAAGGACGGTCGCAATAAACTCGGGCTGGGTTGAATCTTCGTTTCCTATGACGACACGGTTGAAATCAGCGGGTGGCACCACGCGAACTGCCCCGCCTTCTTCAACAGCTCCAAGCCGGCTTCCTGGTGCTTCATGTCTGAGGACAACGAATACGACGACGAGGATGATGATGAGGAGGAGGACGCGATGGATGTTGATGACTAGGACGATGTCGTATAGCTGCGTTCACCGACGCCGGCCTCTCGCCCGAGGATGCCCAGCGGAAATCATGACCATGACACTAGAATTAATAGCCCCAGCGCGCAAACAAAAAGCGCAGTCTAATATCCAAGGGGATATAAAATGTCTTTAAAAGGTCGACTGCTAAGAGGGGGGGGGTGTTTAGTGCACAAAGGATGTGCGTGGGTTTGTGGGGTAGGAGGAATGTGCCTGACGGGCGTAGATAGGTATGCGTAAAATGTCCCCTCGGTCTAACGCCCAAACTTTGAACCCCCGATCAAAGGTGTATAAGTATCTCACTCCCGAGTAGATTCTCGAAATCGGCGTGGTTCTTCCAAGATAAAACCGGCATCATGTTGGGTCAACTTGACGACCGACCGACCGACGGACGGACGGACGGACGGGCGGAGGGACGGACAAAAAAACCTGCGCGTTTTAGGCCGGCTGCGCGTTTTAGGCCGGCTGCGCGTTTTAGGCCGCGTTGTCTTCAAGTGGCTGGGCAGGTGACCCCCGCGCTCCTTATCCGACCCTACCAGAGTAAAAAAGACCCGGATTGTCGCATTGCTGGTGCCGAGGAGCTCGACTATATTCTAAGTTCTCGCGAGTTTTGCGACGAGATTGGACATCACGGTTCAAACAACGTCGTGGACCTAGGTCGAGTAATCGACTATTTCAGGCTAATGTCGGGGATAAGTTTCCCCAAAAGAGAGAGAGACCGAACCCCCGATAAGTTTCCCCAAAAGAGAGAGAGACCGAACCCCCCCCAAAAAAGAAAAAAAAGAACATTTCGAAAAAGAATCAATCAGGTTGGAAGGACGTTTTGTGCGACGCGGGAGATGAAGATGTAGGCGTCCGTGCCGTAGCCCTGCATGGATCTGATTCTGAGGTCACCGTCGAAATATCTCGCGTAGAGGCGCGAGATTGGGAGGCCGTGGCCGCCAACCCGGTGGGTCCCGATGACCCGGTGGGCGGGCGACATGTTGAGGGGATGTGCTTTGGAGGGTTCCAAGTCGCCCAAAGAACGGCAGAGCGCCTGGTCAGCCAGAACGGAGGTGATCTCCTTCTCGGTGGCCGACGTCTGCGCAAAGGAGAAGATTGTGCGGACCTTCGAGCGCGGGATGCCGCCAGCCTCGTCGGCGCACTTAATGACGACGTCGTTCTGACCTTCGGCGTCCGAGATAACAACTTTAATGGCTGGCATTTCGTCTTTTTCGTATTTCTCCAGGGTTGCCTTGGCCGCGTTTCGCAGGACGTCCCTCAAGATTTTGTACAAGTGGCGTGGAAGGTAGGGCATCGTCTCGCCCTTACCGCGACCGTACATAGTGAAGGGCGGCGCGCGACGAAACTCGGACATTCTGCACTCGGCTTGGACGTCCGCGACCGCCTGAACCGCGACGTCGAAGGGTGACATCTCCATGTCGACCAGCCCGAGGACCGAGGGCTTGCGGTCGAGGCCGCGCAGGGGTTCTATTTTTTCGTAGAGACTGCGGGCCGTCGAAAGCTCTTCGGAATCGAGGGTCCCGTCCTTGTTGACGTCCAGCTGGTCGAAGGTCGACCTCAAGTACCCCGACAAGGTCCCCGACGACTCGAGGGCCTTGTCGTTGCGCCGCAGGAAGGAGTCCATCGAATGCTCTGCTGCTATTGGCGCGCAGTCGTCGCGCCATTCGCGCCGGCAAGCAGCGTACTGTCCCATGAGAAGCCGCAACGTGAGGCGTTTCGCGTAGAACGTCTCGAGGAAGGCGTCGATCTCCACAGCGGCGGTAACGTTCCGCCGCCACAAGCCGCCAGTTGCCGAGGTGGCGGCGACGAGCGATTCCCTGACTTGTCTGCCCTTGACGCGAATCTCCTCGAGCGTTTTAGCGAACTTCTCCTCGCGCTCGCAGAAGGTGCGCGATGGCCGCGTCCGCCACTCTGACGCGGGCAGACGCTCGCACGCGAGGATCAACTCGGCCGATTCGCCGTACCAGTCTCGCAAGAGCCCGAGCGCCGGCAACGAAGACAGCGACGTGGGGGCACTGTCGAGGCTCAGCGCCATTCGAGCCATCAGGCAAGGCAGCGTTTCCTGGAGAAAGGGCGCGGCTCGCATCTGATTCGCCACCACCTTCGTCAGCGTCTCCATCGTCAGCACGGCCACATCCCGCGACGCTAAGTCGATGATCCTCTGGCCTACCATTCTTCTTCTTCCATCATCATCAGCATCAGCAGAATTCCAGCTGCAGCAAGGGTTTAGGAGTAAACAAGTGACGGCCAGTAAGTTCACCAAGTCCCAATCTCTAACCCTAGTAAGTTCACCTGGTCCCAGTAAGTTCACCTGGTACTTAGTTCACTTAGTCCCAATCTCTAACCCGGCGTAAACCCACTCGTGCTCACACCCACTCACCCCACTCCTTCGAGCTCGTCGCTCTCACCCCAGCCAATCCAAGCTGCTTTGATCCGCACACGTCGCTAACCTTTGTGTCGTTTACTCTTAAAACCCCAGTAAGTTCACCTAGTCCCAATCTCAAACCCCAGTAAGTGCACCTGGTCCCAGCAAGTTCACCTACAGTGCGCGTGTAGACGCCGGGAGGGGGCTCATCGGTATTGCGCAGCACGTGTGGGGTCGGGTGGAGTCGTCGACCCAGAAGAGGATATCCTCGGGGTTGCCGACTCGACAGAGAGCTACGCAGAGCTGGACGTGGCAGAAGACGGGCTTGGGCAAGAGGACGCCGACCTTGCGGGGCGTCTGCCCCTGGCTCTTGGTGATCGTTTGGCGTCGGCGGGGCTTAAGGGATACTGGTTGGAGGAGCCTCGGTGACAAGACACGATAGATGATGTATCGGGTGCCGTTGCAGAGGCCGTGCGACGGGTCGAGGTTGCGAAGACTTTAAGCTCGCGATCAAAGTCAGCATGCCGTTGGTGGTCAGGGAGTTGAAAACTCGACTGTAAAGAGCGAGGCGTCGTCTTCCGATGTAGTGGTTTTCTCAGAAACCCGCCACTCCTGGCCGGACCGGGGGCCTCAACAACCCTTCCTCCCAACCCGAACCGCGGGCGAAACCACCACACGCCCGATCTCAGCGTAATACCTCACGCCATCACGAAATCGGTCAATCAAAAGAGGGTAATATCAAGACTAACTAACTAACTAACTTCAGACCTCTCCCGAGCATGGGAGCCAGGCCGGACCGACAGGAGCCAGTCCGGAATCACGGGCCTGTAGACGAGGAGCGCCGAAAGGTCGGTCGGCGGAGAGTGACCATCAAGCTTGTCGCCATGCGACGAGGAGACCGCGATGTGACTGACAACCAACTCGTCGATAACCAATATCAATATTGTTGTAATATCAAGAAGACAGCAAGAAAGCAATACAAATGCCCGGTACATTGGGTCCAGTGGAAGCGCAGGTGAAGGTGTCAAGATGACACCCCCCCATAAATGCAAGGTCAATACCAGGGCAACAATCAGGGTAAGTCAGGTGGCAGGCAGGCAAGTGGGGGAAATGGGCATTACTGCCACAGGAGCCCCCTACTTGAGATGAAGTCGTCCTCGACTTCAAGGGTGACGAAGGTCACGCTCACGAATGGTACGATAAGCTCGTTCAGCTACATCAGCAGGAACTTTGTTGCTGTGGAGACCGAAGTTAGTGACGAGGACATCGATTTCATCCGGGCGAAAATCAGTCACACAGGGTTCACAGCCCTCCATGTTGGGTCGTAGGCGTGTGAAGCTACCTCCGTCAGGATCTTTGTATTCTGGTCTTAAGCGCCGCTCAGCCAGTGGCTTAGTAGGATCAAAAACGCGAGGATCATCGCGTGGTCCCAAATCGGTATAATAGTGAAGCGCAACTGTATCATTGTCGTAGTCATATTCTTCGTAGACTTCGGCAACATAGATACGCTTCTTCCACGCGTTGGATCGTCCTTTCACCCTGAAAATCACGAACTTACCATGTTTGAACCGGTCGCGGTCCGAGGGTAAATGTAGAGGGGCTGAAGAAGTGTCGATGGTTGGCACTTTCAAAGGCACAATCTGCTGGACAGATACTACAACCGATTCAGCATCATCGTCGTTAACGTTTTGAATTTCATAAACGACGGGAGAGATCTCTCTAGTAATCATGTAAGGTCCGCGCCAAATGGGCCGTAGCTTGTGGCGTGTTTTAGGCACGAAACGCAGAACATAATCACCTGGGGAAAACTGGATGTCAACTTGGTGGGCATCATAGTTGAGCTTTTGACTCTCCTGTGCTTTCTGATGAGCTCGTGTAACGAGTCGACTATAAAATTCAAACTTGTTCTTAAAGTCCACCAAAATCTGATGATGTGATTGCGGTAGATCACGCTGTTCACTCAAAAGATTGTAATCAGGTGGTAACAGGGGTTGCTTGCCAGTACGCATCATGAAAGGTGAAATCTTCGTTCCCGGAATGTACATCCTATTGTACATGAATGACACACATGGGAGGAAATTCGACCAATCTGGCTGACGCTGTTCATCGATCGCAGCTCGCAAGAAGGCTTTGATGAATCGATTGACACGCTCAGTATGATTACTCTGAGGATGATACGGAAGGGTAGTACGATAACGTACGTTGAATTGACGAACAAACGTGCGAAATAACCTGTTCGCGAACTCATCTTAATCTTAACTACTAATCGACAGATGTTTGTCTGTTTGTCTGTTTGTCTGTTTGTCTGTCTGTTTGTTTGTCCCTCGATTTAGGGTAAGGATCAGGTAGGCGCGAGAGTAAGGATCAGGTAGGCACGCGAGCCAGACAGTGATCCTCCAAGCCGTCTACGGCGACCTCGCAGACTATTTCCACGACCCGCGGCGGCTCTTTCAGCGCGCCATTCTCACGCCCCGTCGAAACGATGTTGTCGATGCTGACAACGCGCGCATGACCGCGGCATTTTTTTCCCGGAGACGAGGCGTCGGAGTTCTTTTCGGCCGACTAGGTTGGGTCGGAAGACGACGCCTCGCTCTCAAGAGTCGAGTTTTGAACTCCCTGACAACCAACGGCATGCTGACTTTGAGCGCGAGCTTAAGGTCTTCGCAACCTCGACCCGTCGCACGGCCACTGCAACGGTACCAGATACATGATCGATCGTGTCGTGTCACCGAGGCTCCTCCAACCTGTATCCCTTAAGTCCAGCCGACGCCAAACGATCACCAAGAGCCAGGGCCAGACGCCCCGCGAGGTCGGCGTCCTCTCGCCCAAGCCCGTCTTCTGTCACGTCCAGCTCTACGTGGCTCTCTGTCGATCGGCAACCCCGGGGATATGCTCTTCTGAGTCGACGACTCCACCCTACCCCACACGTGCTGCGCAATACCGATAAGCCCCCTCCCGGCGTCTACACGCGCACTATAAGTGAACTTACTGGGACCAGGTGAACTTACTGGGGTTTGAGACTAGGACTAGGTGAACTTAGTGACCAGGTGAGCTTACTGGGACCAAGTGAACTTACTGGGGTTTTTAGAGTGAACGCAAAGGCTAGCGGCGTGTACGGATCAAAGCAGCTTAGATTGGCGGAGGTGAGAGCGACGAGCTCGAAGGAGAGTGGGTGTGAGCACGAGTGGGTTTACGCCGAACTTACTGGGGTTAGAGATTGGGACTAGGTGAACTTACTGACCAGGTGAACGTAACGGGACCAGGTGAACTTACTGGGGTTAGAGACTGGGACTAGGTGAACTTACTGGCCTGCACTTGTCTTAACTACTAATCGACAGATGTTTGTCTGTCTGTCTGTTTGTCTGTCTGTCCCTCGATTTAGGGTAAGGATCAGGTAGGCGCGAGAGTAAGGATCAGGTAGGCGCGAGAGCCAGACAGTGATCCTCCAAGCCGTCTACGGCGACCTCGCAGACTATTTCCACGACCCGCGGCGGCTCTTTCAGCGCGCCATTCTCACGCCCCGTCGAAACGATGTTGTCGATGCTGACAACGCGCGCATGACTGCGGCCTTTTTTCCCGGAGACGAGGCGTCGGAGTTCTTTTCGGCTGACTAGGCTGGGTCGGAAGACGACGCCTCGCTCTTTACAGTCGAGTTTTCAACTCCCTGACAACCAACGGCATGCTGACTTTGATCGCGAGCTTAATGTCTTCGCAACCTCGACCCGTCGCACGGCCACTGCAACGGTACCAGATACATGATCGATCGTGTCGTTGTCACCGAGGCTCCTCCAACCTGTATCGCTTAAGGCCCGCCTACGCCAAACGATCAACAAGAGCCAGGGCCAGACGCCCCGCGAGGTCGGCGTCCTCTTGCCCAAGCCCGTCTTCTGCCACGTCCAGCTCTACGTGGCTCTCTGTCGATCGGCATCCCCGAGGATATGCTCATCTGGGTCGACGACTCCACCCTACCTCACACGTGCTCCGCAATACCGATAAGCCCCCTCCCGGCGTCTACACGCGCACTGTAGGTGAACTTACTGGGACCAGGTGAACTTACCGGGGTTTGAGATTGGGATAGGTGAATATAGTGACCAGGTGAACTTACTGAGACCAGGTGAACTTACTGGGGGTTTTAGAGTAAACTCAAAGGTTAGCGGCGTGTGCGGATCAAAGCAGCTTAGATTGGCGGAGGCGAGAGCGACGAGCTCGAAGGAGTGGTGTGAGCACGAGTGGGTTTACGCCGAACTTACTGGGGTTAGCGATTTGGACTAGGTGAACTTACTGACCAGGTGAACTTACTGGGGTTAGAGATTGGGAGTAGGTGAACTTACTGGCCTGCATTTGTCTTAACTACTAATCGACAGATGTTTATTTGTTTGTCTGTTTGTTTGTTTGTCCCTCGATTTAGGGTAAGGATCAGGTAGGCGCGAGAGTAAGGATCAGGTAGGCGCGAGAGCCAGACAGTGATCCACCAAGCCGTCTACGGCGACCTCGCAGACTATTTCCATGACCCGCGGCGGCTCTTTCAGCGCGCCATTCTCACGCCCCGTCGAAACGATGTTGTCGATGCTGACAACGCGCGCATGACCGCGGCCTTTTTTTCCCGGAGACGAGGCGTCGGAGTTCTTTTCGGCTGACTAGGCTGGGTCGGAAGACGACGCCTCGCTCTTTACAGTCGAGTTTTCAACTCCCTGACAACCAACGGCATGCTGACTTTGATCGCGAGCTTAATGTCTTCGCAACCTCGACCCGTCGCACGGCCACTGCAACGGTACCAGATACATGATCGATCGTGTCGTCACCGAGGCTCCTCCAACCTGTATCGCTTAAGGCCCGGCTACGCCAAACGATCAACAAAAGCCAGGGCCAGACGCCCCGCGAGGTCGGCGTCCTCTTTCCCAAGCCCGTCTTCTGCCACGTCCAGCTCTACGTGGCTCTCTGTCGATCGGCAACCCCGAGGATTTGCTCTTCTGGGTCGACGACTCCACCCTACCCCACACGTGCTGCGCAATACCGATAAGCCCCCTCCCGGCGTCTACACGCGCACTATAGGTGAACTTGCTGGGACCAGGTGAACTTACTGGGGTTGGAGATTGGGACTAGGTGAGCTGAGTGACCAGGTGAAACTGGGACCAGGTGAACATACTGGGGTTTTTAGAGTAAAGGGTTTTTAGAGTAAACTCAAAGGTTGGCGGCGCGTGCGTATCAAAGCAGCTTAGATTGGCGGAGGCGAGAGCGACGAGCTCAAAGGAGTTGGTGTGAGCTAGGTGAACTTACTGACCAGGTGAACTTATATGAAACTTACAGGGATTAGGTGAACTTACTGGGGTTAGAGATTGGGACTAGGTGAACTTACTGGCCTGCACTTGTTTCCATTATCCGTGACTATGCACCGTGGGAGACATCCCTCGAGTAAAATCTTGTCAACAAACGCGTTCAAGATCGAATAATCGTGCTTCGTGTTGATCAGAGCTAATTTCAAGAAATGTGATGCTGCATCGTACACGGCGAGTATGTACGTGTCCAGGTCAGCGCCTCGTAGAGGTCCAATCAAATCCATACCTAGGACATAGCAGTCTCCGACGCGATTCGGTTGACAGAGCAAGCCATGGCGCTTAGGCATGGTGGATCGAATCTTCTGACAAATAATGCAGGAATTGACGAACTCATTAACGGATGATGAGACGTTTGGCCACCAATACCGTTATAGGATTTGATTCGCGGTGGAATCTCGTCCTACATGGCCTCCGAACAAGCCTCGGTGATGCATGGCGATCACACGCTTCTGCATAGACTGAGGGACCACAATAAGACGTTGAGAAGCTGAATCATCGACCTTATACAACACGTTGTCATCAATCTCATATGGTACGGATGACCGCTCGTCTTGATCTTTCTGTTCAGAGTCGAGTTTTCGTCTGATGCGCTTGCGTGTTTCATCCTCAGCTTGTTCTTTCGCTATCTCATCGAGAGTGATCTCATCCTCCGCTTGATCCGCAAAAGGGAGACGTTCAACGGAGTCAACTGGCTCAGATTCGTACGAGAATTGAGGCGGTTGTACGTTCTGTCGCGTACTAACTGCTACCATAGCTGCGGTGGGTCCGCTGTCCGTCAGCATGGGCATCGTCACCGAAGAGAAGGTGAAACAAGCTGTGCCAGGTACATCGGTGGGATTTCTTAGAAAATAAAAAAGCTTCATTGATCGGATCCCCGTCTTCGTCTTTCTCGATCAATTTGTCGATAGGGTTGCGCGACAGACAATCCGGGATGCGCATGCAAGGGGAATTTCCAGGCTTGCATCCGAGCTCCCGGTCGAACGCAGCAAGCCGCACAGCCCATCGTGCTAACTGTCCAGACGTATGATTCGAATCCCGCAGAAACGTTAAGTTACGATGATCCGTCTCTAACTTTGTATGATGACCTTCGATATAAAATCGGAAATTTTCGAGAGCAGAGAGTACTGCGAGGAGTTCCAAGCGCCGAGGATCATACTGCCTCATCGACTTAGGCACGGTTCGACTCCAGTACTCGATAGCTCTCTCTTCGATTCTTTCTCTTCCATCGTCGTCAACGACTGGTACTTTTTGAAATAGGTAAGCACCCAACCCATGCGCGGAAGCATCAGTTCGAATGTAAAAAGGCAACGAGTAATCAGGATGGTAGACGCCCTTCGACGTGACAATAGCCTCGATGATGGCATCCCAAGCTTCCTGACACTCTTTCGTCCACGTGAATTTCACGTCCGGCAACGTCAGTTGTCTTAATGGCTCTGCAACTTCCGCAAAATTCCTTACATAACGCCGGCAAAAGCTCCCCATTCCAAGGAAAGATCGCACTTGCCTCTTAGGGTCAGGATCCGACAAAGTGCCAGGGATTGGCATGTGTCTGATGGCTTCTAAAGATCTTGGTGATGGAAGAAGTCCGTTCGGGGTAGATAAATAACCCAAAAACTCAATGACTTCTTGCATAAAGTGAACCTTCTTGATCTTGGCACTGTACCCCTTCAAGGCGAGATGGGGAATAACTTGCACAAGGCACTGCAAGTGATTCTTTGTATCTGCGTGACCGGCGAGAATATCGTCGATATATGCCACGAGCTCACGATATAGCCATTGCGATAAGCCAGTGTTCAACTGCTTGCAAAACAAACTTCCGGCTGGTTTGACTCCCAAAGGTAGACGCATGTAGCTGTACGCTCCCAGAGGACTAGTGAAGGTGACCACATCTTGTGCATCCAGCGACAATCGTAAATTGTGATAGCCCCAACGAATATCCAAACTGGAACGACAGAACTTGTCAATGAGAAACATCAACGCGTCAGCCATGCTCACACTCGGCCTGCTATCATCCTTGAGCAATGCATTGAGGCGCCGTAGGTCGACAGCTGCTCTGTAAGCATTGGAAGTGCCGGGCTCAGCTCCTTTCTTAGGCAACATCAAAATAGGGAAACCCCATGGAGAATTCGCGGGACGAATAACTCCATCTCGGGTCCATGCTTCAATCTGCATCCGCAAACACTCAATCTTTTCTTTCGATAACCGATATGGCGAGAGTTTGACGGGAGTCGGGTTCTCTTCTTTGAACCGGAGCGTCACTTCAGGTGAATCAACAGGTCTCATCACATCATCGAAAAATGCCCATGAATACGAGACTAAATGCTTCATCATCAGCTTCTCGTCATCATCTAAGGCAGGATGCTCTGTAATACCCAATTCAGTCATCACCTCTTCGACCTGCGCGACGGTCGGAGGGATGACCTGCATGCTCTCCTGATCCGCTAAATGAGGAGGCATCACCGGTGAAGGTTGACCATGTTCGTCGTGAGGCGCGTCCGCCCACGGAACGTCGTACGTATTGAAATACGCTGGTCGCTCTTTCGCGGTGCCTTCTTCTTCAGCAGTTGCGGAGGGCTGGTTATCAACTTGGTTGCTCTGCATAACAGCAGTGGCGACGGTGCCCCCTGCAAAAGATGAAGCCGTCCCAGGCGATGTAACTGAAGGCGGTGGCGGGGTGGTGGTGGCAGCAGCGGATGGTGCAGGACTCGCAGAAGAGTAGAGTTCATCGGGCGCAATCCATGATACACTTCGAGTGGCAGGGTCGAGCGTTGGAATGCGCGACTCTACAGCAAAAGGTAAAAACCGTAGAATATGGTGATCAGGTTGGGCTAGCGTAGTCGTCGCAATATTCCGCAACTTACCCAAATTTCGAAGTGAAGTTTCAAACGAATTGTGCACGGCTAGCGCAATCCGCGTCATAGTCGCGGGTGGCACCATACTGCGAAGCATCTTCATAGCTACTGTCTCGGAAACTGTCGCACCCCATTGCCACGTAGCAGGAACGGTCATAATTTCCTGGTGCATCTGCAACGTGAGTGGACGGGTGTTCGAGAAATGAGGTCCTAAGCGGAGCTTATTGCGCGTCACCGTGAAGGCAGGGCCGATAGCCGGGCGCGTAGAAGAGAAACTGTTCACTATATTGAGCGGGTGACCACCTGTAAATCCCAACGCTGGGCCAAAACGGTCCCGTAAATTCGGTGGTACACGCGATAATAACGGCAGTTCCAAGCGAACATTGCAAGCAAGTAGGCGCGTGCGCGAGCACAGCAGCTCTGGCGTGATACTATAGAAATCAACAATACGCGGCACATAAAATTGGTGATGCACAAAAGGGTTCACTGATGGTTCCTGCTCGAGTGTTCATCGTCCAATCACATAAGGTGCGTTGCGGAAATGACGCAGGACCCAAGAAGGAATAGTAGCGCCCTTGCGTGCGTCCCTGTAGTGCAAATTGGCAGTCGATCCATAGATACACGGCGGACTGGCGTGAAAATAAGAGTGCTTCCAAAAATCTGAATGTAAATACGACAACACCAAGTCGTATGTACGACGATGAGATTTCCCCAACTCATGCAAAACATAGGGAATCTTCGGAAAATTGAGTTCAAAGGTGGCTCGGGCTTGAGGACAAGCATCCAAAGCCAGGACAATGCGAAATGAACTGCCATATAGCTCATTACATCGCCGGATACCCAACGTTGATCCTCCAGCGCCAGCAAAGTAGACAACGACGAATGTGTAGGTGATGGGTATCCAAACCAAGGAGGCGTGCTTAGATAGCAGCTCCTTAACAGTCGCCTCCATCTCCATTTCTGGTGTTTTTATCACTTCTTCATCTGGAGGTGGCTGAGGAGGAGGTCTGTCACTCAAGACATCCTCCTCGACTTCGTCGTCGTCAACAGCAGCCGTAAGAGTGGCATGACACACGTCATCGATGGCTTCTAGCTGCATGTTGACACATCCTTCATGCGGCATGATCTCGCCTTCGACCACCGGGACTTCGGGGTCGATACCAATGGGTTCGTCACCAATGTGCTCCACAGTCACATGAACTTCGTTGGGCTCATCAGCACAATACGATGAATAGGAACCAGGTACAAGGCGGAGATCTTGGAGGAGTGTCCGATAAGGTCGGAATACATGGCTCTTTTCCAGCGGCACATCGCACTCCATCTCCAAGAAGTACGGTTGGCTTGGAAGAAGAAATCGAGTACTCGTCACGTACGCGAAATGAGGGATGATATCTTCCTCGTATGCAGGGCATTCAAGTTGGTCTTCAGCTTTTCCAGCAGTCTGATCACCGGAAGGAATGTGATGGTGATTCGCTCTGATACGAATAGAACGCAATAGACTGTCATAACTCCACGGTTTACCAACTGGCGTCCAAGTTTGGATGTTCCCGTATTGCACAGCAAGCTTAGCTGTCGGGAACATCTGCACTACCTGCGGAGTCGCATCGAATGCATCATTGTAAAGCACAATTCCATGCTGGTCTTGTGGTGAGGCGGAAGTCCGATTCTTGAGAACTCCAATGGTCACTTCAGAACGCCGAAAAATAGCTCTCTCTGTCGCATAATCCAAAATCGTACCCAAGAGTCGTAAATTGAACCATTCACGTTCAAGCTCCTCAACCGTAGCCCGAGGTGGACAAGGAAGCTTCGTCGCTTCTTGCATAGCATCCAGACAGTCCTCATCATGCTGGCGCAACTCTTTCATTGTGATGGTCCCATCCTTGTATTGTTTCCACATCTGCGGTCGTTCAACTTCCCACTTGCGATAAGCTCCCATAGGGGCGAGTTGATACTCGCCTCCAATCACGTTCATCGCTATTGAGGGTTTATCAATCTTTCCCTCCATCATACGCCGCAATTGCATCCACCACGCGTCCACCTCATCACGGTCCTTGGTAATTTGCCCCGTGAGATTCGAGAATGTGATACGTGTCATACCAGCAGCTCCCTTCCTGACACGAAGTATTTCTTCTTCGTCACGAGGACGCGCCGAACCGGGGTCAGTATGATGGTGCGGGGTAGGCTCCGGTCGACTTCGCGGTGGCTGATCGTCGGTCAGTGCCGATACAGCGTCATTATCGTCGTCGGGCGTAACACGCGTAGCATTCGGAGAGGTTGGCCGTGCCTCTCGAGCATGCGCCTGCATGGATTCCTCCATCATTCGCCGAAGTCGATCGTTGTCGATCCGCTGTCGCTCCACTTATGAGCGTTGTTGTTGAGCGTCGCGGCGGGTGTTCTCAAGTTCACGTATGATTTGCTCCATCTGCGACTGGTACATCTCGAATCGTTCGTTGATGGTCTGCAGAACCTCGGGGTCGACATCCCCGCGAAAATCTGTCGCTCTCATATTCACAGATGGTGGCCTAGGAGGTGCACTCTCCTCTGGTCCACGCATCGCCGTAAACGGTTCGGGTTCCGCTCGAGATGACTCCGTAGCATTCATCGCACGTTCGTAGGGTCGTGCGTACGGGAACGTCGGCTCCCCTTGTCTTGAAGTTGCGTCTGACGCAACCGTATCTCCCCCTTCGCCGCCGCGTGGATCCGGAAGGATGACCACGCTCGTGGGGCTGTCGAGGCTATCATATGATCTTGCCTCTCTTCCGATGCCGCTTTCCTCGGCTTCCTGTCGTTGAAAGGGCGTACTGGACGGTGTTCTTCCAATAGACGCCAACGGAGTCCCTGCACTGAATCGTTGCAGACGCCCCTGTGCGTCCCGAAACCACTGCGATCGTTCTGTCATTGGCCTCTCTGCCATGATCGCGATTTGCCCGGATAATAGGTTTGTTCCGGATGTTCACAACTCACTTGTTGTATTCTTTTCGTCAGACGACAATTGCCGGCAGCCGTCTGACTACTACTGCGCGCTGTACCGGTGCGCTGGTCTTACGGAAGCATTTGCCTTGCGCGTGATGACTATGGGCGGCCTTCCCGGTGTAGTCGCTCGCCGTCAGGGAGGTGGTCTGCCTCGCGCGAGCTAGTTAGGTCTTATAACAATGCCTTACGATATGACGATCGATATGCAAAAGTATGCAAAATGAGTCGTAGTGACTCCGCTCCCCGTTCGATCCGAATCACGTAAAATGAACCCCGCGGCGGTACCCGTGGTCCTCTGGATCTTCACCCACAAATGCGTCGGCTTCGCACTCACTCGACCGTTACGAACCGACTCGCCGCCGAGAAACAGGAGATCGATAGTCCGGGAGTTGGACTATCGATTCCCGTTTCTGAGACCACTGTAGTGGTTTTCTCAGAAACCCGCCCCTCCTGGCCGGACCGGGGGCCTCAACAACCCTTCCTCCCAACCCGAACCGCGGGTGAAACCACCACACGCCCGATCTCAGCGTAATACCTCACGCCATCACGAAATCCGACAATCAAAAGAGGGTAATATCAAGAAGACAGCAAGAGAGCAATACAAATGCCCGGTGCATTGGGTCCAGTGGAAGCGCAGGTGAAGGTGTCAAGATGACACCCCCCCATAAATGCAAGGTCAATACCAGGGCAACAATCAGGGTAAGTCAGGTGGCAGGCAGGCAAGTGGGGGAAATGGCCATTACTGCCACACCGACCCAACCTAGTCGGCCGAAAAGAACTCCGACGCCTCGTCTCCGGGAAAGGCCGCGGTCATGCGCGCGTTGTCAGCATCGACAACATCGTTTCGACGGGGCGTGAGAATGGCGCGCTGAAAGAGCCGACGCGGGTCGTGGAAATAGTCTGCGAGGTCGCCGTAGACGGCTTGGAGGATCAATGTTTGGCTCGCGCGCCTACCTGAGCCTTACCCTGATTCGGGGGACTCGGCGATGACCCCGACTAGGTTCCGCATACTTATCTCCGCCCGTCAGACACATCCCTCCTACCCCACAAAACCACCCACGTCCTTCATGCACCACACACACACCCCCCTCTTGGCAGTCGACCTTTAAAGACACATACAAACCACCCACATCCTTCATGCACCACACACACACACCCACCACACACACACCCCCCTCTTAGCAGTCGACCTTTAAAGACACATACTTATCTACGCCCGCCAGGCACATCCCTCCTACCCCACAAAACCACCCACATCCTTCATGCACCACACACACACCCCTCTCTTAGCAGTCGACCTTTAAAGACAGACAGACAGACAGACAAACATCTGCCATTTAGTAGTAAAGATTCTAACACACACACCCCCCTCTTAGCAGTCGACCTTTAAAGACAGACAGACAGACAGACAGACAGACAGACAGACAGACAGACAGACAGACAGACAGACAGACAGACAGACAGACAGACAGACAGACAGACAGACAGACAAACATCTGCCATTTAGTAGTAAAGACTCTAGAGATAGAAAACCCCATTTAGGGCTAGGATGTAACTCTCACACTTACAACCCCAAAATCGCTGTGTCGTACACCGTGCTGCTCTTTGTGTCGGTAGAGGACAGGACGAAAGGCAGCACTACCACTGCCACCATTCTCTACCAGAGGCACAGTGATTTTTACTGTTCTCTAGGTTTGGACCCAGTCCGGTACTGGTAGAGAAACGTCCTCCGAAAGACATCGATCTCGATCGACGTCTCGGACAAAGACCCAGGATTTCCAGGCAAGAGCAATCTCCTGAAGTTCCTGAAAGTTTTAAGACCGTAGTCAAGTCTCGTCGCTTGCTACTGGTGAACAAGTGTGACCAAGTGTGAAAGGCAACCAACAACGCGCAAAACGCAACCCGAAAACGATGGCGACTCACGACCCACATGTCCCAATGGCGGCACAGAAAAACCTTCCCGACCCCCGGGTGACAAAGGGGGTACTCACCGACTCGTCCTAGACCTCGCTGAACGAGGGGAACACGGACTCGGGTATGCTCGCCACACACCTTGCTCATGCTCACCAAGCCTCTCAACAAGATGGAGAGATGGTATATGATAGCAAGGATGCTACAAGAATACAGCAAGAATGCTTCTCACAAGAGAGAGGTATGATGTCACTAAGAAGATAGGGAAAGGTGTCCCGTTGAACGGGTATCAAGCCTCGAGAGAGGGGGGGGTAAGCCTTAGCGGTCAGGAGTTGCCGCCACAGGACTCCCCTGGTGAGAACACGAGCTGCCCTCAGCGAGTCCGGCGAGAAGCACGAGCCTTGACTGAATGAGCATCTCGAGAACGAATCTTCTTTTAGCCACGTTCAACGAAAGGATCAGGAACGCGTCCACCACGCAAAGTGAACTTAGGAATCAACACATCGATCTCATGCGGGGCGAAGTCGGTGACACAAGGAGTGGTACTGTTGTTGACCTTGGTCTTGTCGGTGAAACTGCGACCGTCCACGTCCTTGTATTCCGGCTTAAGCTTGCGAGTAGAGAGATGTGAAGTAGGCTTGTAATAAGAAACCTTGTCATGGGGACCGAGATCAGCATAGAAATGCAGAGCGACTCGATCATTCACAAAATCATAGGGTTCATAAACTTCAGCGACATAAATCTTCTTTCGCCAATCGGACCGTTTATTATCCGGAATCCGAAAGATAACGAACTTACCATGCTTGTAATCATCCCGAAAGGTCTCCTTGGGCTTGGGCACAGCTCGATCGACCACTGGAGAAACCATCACAGGGGTGATCTGGCTAACATGAACACAACGGCGTTCGGGAGGAGAATCAAGAGACTCAATCCTGTAAGTGACCGGGGACAAGCGTTCCAAAATAACGAATGGACCGCGCCATTCCGGTCGAAGCTTGTTCTGAAGAAAAGGGATGTAGAGCAGCACATGTGAACCTTCTTCATACTCCACATCAACATGGTCCGCATTATAGGCGAGACGTTGTTTACAAAGAGCCTTCTCACGAGCTTCGTTCACCGTAGCGGTATAGAACTTCAGCCTCTCGCGAGTCTCTGCCACAACATCGGAGCGAGTTTTCGCCAGGCGGCGGACATCAAGATCCATGATCATGTAATCGGTTGGCAATAAAGGCTGCCGGTTAGGACGAAGCATGAAAGGTGAGATCTGAGTCCCCAAAATAAATTTACGATTATAACGGAAAGCAATGTACTCCGCGAATTCGGGCCATTCCGTGATCTTGCGGTTTTGAAGGCACGCACGGAGGCAAGCCTTGATAAAGCGGTTGACCCTTTCCGCAGAATTAGCCTGTGCATGATACGGAATCGTGGTACTATACCGAACATTGAAAAGATGACAAAACTCTTCCATCAACTTGTTGACGAACTCATCCCATTGTCGGTACGAATCCTCCGAGGTAGATAACCTTTGAGTAATATATTCGCGACAAAAGACTCGAGGATTGACCCTGCAGTCTTATGGTGTAGTACGTCGAGAATCAAGAAATGAGAAAATGGATCAAAAAAGACGATGAGAACGATGAGATATGTCTCGGGACCAGCACTGGGCAAATGTCCAAACAAATCCATACAAAGGACGACACAATCACCATCATACACCGGTTGCTGAAGCAGACCTGCTCTCTTTGGTTCAGGCGTACGAGCTTTCTTGCACACTATGCAACCAGCAATGTAAGCACCCACCTCATTAGACATATGGGGCCACCAAAAACGTTCAAGTATCGACTGCACTGTACTTTGACGACCCATATGACCACCATTGAGAGGTGTGTCATGGTACAATCGGATGATGCGCGTCCGTAAAGTTCGGGGTGCGACTATCATCGGGTGCAAGTCGGGTGCGGCACGGTAGAGAACTCCTTTCACCAATTGATAGCGAGAATTGGCACCGTACCGACGAAGAGAATGGCCCTGAGCCATGCGATAACGAATGTCCTCGCAAGTAGCATCAGTGATCTGCTCTTTGGCTATCTCTTCCAAAGTCAAATTATCCGGAATCTTGTCGATGTACTCTTGGTAATCATCGGCATCACGGAAAATACTAGGCTGGGTCTGCAGTCGTTGCTTCTGACGTTGTTTCGTAGCATGAGACGTGACCAATTGCATCGGATCATCGAGGTCTTCTTCCTCTTCCTCCACAGGCAACTCAGTCGTAACAAACGACAGAATGACATGGCACCCAGGTAAATGTACTCCTTCATCATCAACAGAACGAGAGGGTTCTTGGCACACTAGATACGCGTGGTTCAAGGGCTCACCAAACTCGTCCGTCTCGATGACATGATCTATAGGATTGCGAGAGAGACAGTCAGGGATGCTCATTCCCGGCGACTTCCCTGGCTTGTAACCCAATTCAGGATCAAAATTGGCGAGCCGCATCGCCCATCGAGCCAACTGCCCAGACGAGTGCTTCGCCTTTCGTAAAAACGTCAAGTTGCGATGATCTGTTTCAAGGATCGTCTTGTGACCTTCGATATAAGAGCGGAAATGCTCAAGAGAAAGAATAACTGCCAGTAGCTCTAGCCGGCGAGGCTCATAGTTCCGCATCTCTTTCGGCACAGCTCGGCTCCAATACTCAATTACTCGTTCCTCTCGTGTCACCTTGCCGGTTTCGTCCTTGATTTCCACGAGCTGAAAAAGATACGCACCCAGACCATCCTTGGAAGCATCCGAGCGGATCTGAAAGGGAAGATCGTAGTCAGGATGATAAACTCCACGAGAATCCACCAAAGCTTCGATGATCGTGTCCCATGCCTTTTGGCACTCAGGCGTCCACTCAAACTTAACGCCTTCAAGACACAATCGCCTAAGCGGCTCCACAATCTTCGAATAATTCTTCACATATCGGCGGCAATAGTTGCTCATACCAATGAAAGATCGAATCTGGGTCTTCGGGGACGTATTGGGCAACGTACCGGGAATCGGCATCTGCTGCAACGCTTCTAACGTCTTGGGATTCGGCTTCAAGCCTTCCGGAGTCGAAATATGTCCCAAAAACTCGATTTCATCCTTGAGGAGGTGGAACTTCGAAGTTCGTCCACTATATCCTCGCTGTGCTAAATGGCACAACACTTCAGTCAAACTTGCAAATGTCGATGGAGTTCATCCGATCCCATCATAATATCGTCGACAAACGCGACCAAGTCCTTATACATCCATGTGGACAAATCGCTAGCCATCTGCTTACAAAAGAGAGCTCCTGCTGTTTTTACTCCTAGAGGCAAGCGCAAGAAACTATGGGCTCCAAGCGGACTAGCCATCGTAACAGCGTCCTGAGCAGCGGCGTCCAACGTAAGTTATGATAGCCCCATCGAATATCAATGCACGTCCGCCAACGGCGCATGGCAAGAAAAGCCAAAGCATCATCTTGACGAATATTCGGCCAACTGTCATTGACCAGCTGATCATTGAGCTGACGCAAGTCAACTGCAGCACGAAAAGCATTCGACGTCCCGGCCTCGGCTCCCTTCTTAGGCAGCATCAGTACAGGGAATCCCCACGGAGAGTTCGCCGGTCGGATGACTCCATCGCGACACCACTCAGTGATCTGCTTTCTGAGACACTCGAGCTTTGCTGGCGTCAACCTATAAGGCGTCATCTTGATCGGTCGTGGGTTTGCGTCTTTAAAGCGTAGAGAAACCGGTGGCGAGTCCACGGGTCTCATAATCGGATCAAAGAAAGCCCACGCGTATTGCACGCAATGGCTCAACATCATCTTCGCATCATCATCCAGATGCGGGTTGTCGGGAATTCCTAGATCTCGAACAGCCTTCTCAACTTCTTCCTTCGTCGGAATTACGACTTTCATCGCATCATTGTCCTTGACGTGCTCGGGAATCTGCGGTAACGGTACACCGTCCGCATCGCGCGGCGCATCCTTCCATGGCACATCGAACTTTTCTTCGTATTTGAACCTCACCTCAGGGTGGCTCTTATTGATCTTTTCACCTTTGACGCGCACATTCGGCTCGCTCCTTACTTTCGGCTCCTGTTCAGGTTCAGGATCCGGCGGAACGTCCACTTTGGATTGTCGGGGGCAGCAGAAAAAGCATGAGCCGTCCCCGGCGCATCTGTTGGAAGCGGAAGCATAGGAACTTCTGGCGGTTCCCATTTAGTGGGATCCTGGAGATCATCTTTGACACCCACTTAACGACACGAGTACGCGTATTTAACAGCGGAATCTACGTGACGAAAGGTGGTGTCGGAGATTCGCAAATACTGCTCAAAGGATCGATCTGTCGGGCTCAACGCGGTCGGCAGGACTTCGCCACTTTGGCGGAAACCTCTGGTCACGGAGTTGTGCAGATCGACTGCTAAAATCGCAAGAGTGTCTGGAGGGACGACAGACGCTAAATGTTTGAACGAATCTGTCTTAGACAAGCTAGCCCAATCATGATCCACCGGCATCGTGAGCAACTCGGCCGTCATTTTGAGAGTCAAAGGCTGAGTGTCCGAGCGATGCGGCCCCAAACGAAGAGGAACTCGCGTAACGGTGTAAGCCGTATCTGTTGCTTCTCGGGACGAGCCAAGATTATTCAGCTGGAGAAGGTGGCGTTCATGAGCATAACCTAAAGCTGCAGCAAATTTTGTTGCATGTTCACACATGTCTTCGGAGCCTCTTGCAAGTGCAGTGGGTGACTGGAAACCAACAATCGCACGCGAGAGCTCATCAGAGTAGGTGTGATATCATGAAAATTGACGACGTACACGTGAGGGTGTAAACGCGCTATATACGAAATAATGGACGCCTCCTGTTCAATCAGCCACATCATGAAGCCAGCCATCTTGCACAGCTTCATCGTCCAGTTAGTGGCCGTAACACCCTTGCCAACATCTCTGGATGTCAAGTTGCAGAGTGCTGAATGAACGCAGGGCGGAGACGCTATACACATCGACGATGACCATTCCGCTTCAGGCAAATAAGCCTTGATCAACCGGAGGGTCGAGTCATATCGTCCACAGAGCGTGTGCTGGACCACAGGTATCTTCGGAAAATTCGTCTGATGAACCTTGTTGGCAGCTGTTGACGAGTCAAGAGCAAGGACGACTCGAAACGACGTCCCGCACAACTTGCTCGCTCGTTGCAGTCCTAAAGTACTTCCTCCGGCGCCGCTGAAGAGCATCACAACCTTGTGATACGTGATCGGCACCCAGTGGAACTTTTCAAACCTTCGGCGAATCTCGCATTCCGCAACTTCTCGGCCTTTCTTTTCCTCCTCGTCAGTTCGTCGGTCGAAATCGTCGTTACCGAGCGATTCTTGACGAGAATTCTTCTTATCGGCAGAAGGAGACGCCTTCTGCACTGAGCTCAAAAGCATCAGTTCGGGAGCCGCATTGTCTTGAGTAAGATGGCTTGCGACCGAAACAGTGAATGATAGGCTAGCCTTGTTAGATTCGGCTTCACCATCCTTCGTTAAATCGTCGACCGTCTCAGCATTCAGCTCGTCATCAAAACGAACAATATCGCCCAAAGCAAGGACTTCACCTTGAGTGATCACGGTCGGCACATCCTGGGTAGAGGATATCGCCACTCGAGCTGCGAACTTATCATGATCCTCAGGAGAAGAACACATTCCATCGACTACCCCGAGTTGCTCGTACCCAGAAGACGTAGCAACGAAAACTTGCCCAGTTTCCACGGGCTCTGAAAGAGCGACTGGCACGCAGTAGGTGCGCCCAGGCTCGACCTTCATCGTGCGCGCAGCATATGCTATCACTTCATAGGCATCGCTGTTCGAACTTTGAGAAGGCGTAACTGGAGGAACTCCCCAAGTCGTCGAAGCTCCCGCTCGTTTCGGCGGTGGACGCTGGAGGTCTTCAATCTCGCACAAGCGAGCGTAGACTCGGTTCGCCACTGTGCTCGGGCTTTGTTGCTTCGCATGGTGCTGTTGCCCATAAACCTGAACTACCACGGGATTGCTCTCGTCATAAGTTGTTCCCCTTACCCTGATCGCCGACTGCGGTTGCGATGGAGGACGGTGCCTCATGAATCCTGAGCCTTGCGAGGGCATCCGCCCTCCCGGCGTAGGTTGGCACCTATTCGCCTCCCGGGCGGGCCGGTTGGCAGCCGGAACGTTAGTGGGACGGGGTATGGCCGGGGGGCGAAGACGGAAAGTTATCGACGAGTTGGTTCTCAGTCACATCGCGGTCTCCTCGTCGCATGGCGACAAGCTTGATGGTCACTCTCCGCCGACCGACCTTTCGGCGCTCCTCGTCTACAGGCCCGTGATTCCGGACTGGCTCCTGTCGGTCCGGCCTGGCTCCCATGCTCGGGAAAGGTCTGAAGTTAGTTAGTTAAGTTGTTCTGAACGTCAAAATCGGATAATCTACTCGTCGATCCTGCACCTTTAACTTCTTGCGCCCGTGAGCGACTTGTGTGCGTAGAAACGCATTGCTATTCCGAGGGTAGTCCACTATGGCTCCGAACACCCGAATATCGCGCGCTCCCAGCAAAAATAGATGATTAGTATCGGCCACAATAGCATCAACTGGAACGGCTACGTCGTCCGCAAGCGCAATCCGCAATGCAACCCATTTGTGGATAGTCGTTTTGTTCAATCCTGACCCATACAAAGCGCGCTCGACTGGAAGATCGCCCCGGTCGAGGATGATGCTATCCTTTTCCAGTTTTTCCATCTTGTTCTTACCCTTAGTAAGGGTCGGATAAGAAAGTTCGTACGAGCCGTTAACTATGTTTCAGTTTGTACTAAGACATACTCAACGGATCGCTGAGCTATGTTCATTTGTACTCAAGCAGTATGTGCCGCCACGCCGCGAGATCGTCGCGATGGAACTAGTCCCCATAGTGAAGTCGGCATCCTTTCGTCCCCTCACGCAAAAAAAGGAAAAAGCCCACGCGTTGTAGGACCCGTCGTTGCGGCGCGGGCTAGTCTCGTTTTCTTATCCGACCCTACCCTTACCCCGATCGCCGACTGCGGTTGCGATGGAGGACGGTGCCTCATTAATCCTGAGCCTTGCGAGGGCATCCGCCCTCCCGGCGTAGGTTGGCACCTATTCGCCTCCCGGGCGGGCCGGTTGGCAGCCGGAACGTTCGCAGTGGGACGGGGTATGGCCGGGGGGCGAAGACGGAAGGTTATCGACGAGTTGGTTCTCAGTCACATCGCGGTCTCCTCGTCGCATGGCGACAAGCTTGATGGTCACTCTCCGCCGACCGACCTTTCGGCGCTCCTCGTCGACAGGCCCGTGATTCCGGACTGGCTCCTGTCGGTCCGGCCAGGCTCCCATGCTCGGGAGAGGTCTGAAGTTAGTTAGTTAGTTAGTTTTCCAGTTTTTCAACCATCCCACGACAAATATAAGAGACATCAGCCATTCCATCCACGCCTAAAGTCGTTGCAAACTTCGGCCCGTCGTCGTCTATAAATATGACAGACTGCAATAAACGTACGGGTACCAGGGTCAGGCAACCGATGGTGATGAGGTCTTGCTCAATCTTTTCCATCGCTAAGCGACAGTGCAGTGTGATGACATGTATCTCGGTTTCGCATCGCCCGGCATCTGCATCGTCACCTTGCTATATCTGGCGTTCCACATCGCCGCTGAATCTATATTGGCGCTCGCCGATTCGGTTGCTTCCTCATTCCCCAGTTTCGCTGACAACAAATTCTGACGCTCAATCGGAGGCACATTATGCTCGCCTTGATCTCTTCTGGTAATCGTGCGTTTCTCTTCCATCAAATGGACATTCCCGTCAACTTCTCCTCCATCGGCGCCGCTGTGGTCTGCTCTGCTGCGACCAAAACTGTATCGGTAGAAAGCATCGCTAAAACGGCCAAAACGATGCTCAAGGGGGCCCCGTAGGAAAGAATACGACGTACCGACGTCAACTCAAAGGTTGCAACGTCATCATCGTGAACTGCCCTGCAAGACATGCACATTGACGGATGGGGGACACTGGAACCTGCGGCATGGGTTCGTCGGTCTCGAATCTGAGTCTTCCCAGTAGTGCGGAGAATCCCAAGTAGCATCGACATTGCTTTACCTACGATGCGAAGGCCACCGAACGATCCGAGCGTTGGCTGGTATGTTGCTCCTGTTGCAAACGTGGCTGCTCGTCACAGCGACATCGGCAGCATCATCGGAGACTCGGGTACGGCGCGCCGTTGGGTAAAAGACAACCCCCGACATTGGCGGCGCGTCGCATAAAGATTGGAACGCGAAAGTTGCGCTCGAATGTCCCGAACTATCCTGATATCTGCCTCCGTCATACTCGTCATCGTAATGTCGATGACGTCAGCGCCGGCGCGAATCGCGACTAGAGCCGGTGACGGCAAGGACTCGGGCTGCTTTGAGCAGTATGGGCTTTTCGATCAGGGCTCTGGCTTCGATGTCGGCGTGACGATCGTCTAGAAGGTGATCGTCCGTCTCGCTGTCGTGTAGAAAACGACGTAGTATCCTGATGCTTCTGACCTCGCTCACCATGGTCGCCATTGTGGTTCCAAGATCGGTGAGGGCCGTTTGAATTTCATTAGAAGGCTCCGATCCGTGTGGCGTTCGCATGAGATGCATCATCACGCTTCGCCCAATCGGACCGCGATATGGGCTGCTTCTTCTGCTTGCGAATTCGCTTCCACATCGCACAGTAGTAACGATCCGGATCGCGGTTGCAAACTACGCGACTTCCGTGTTCATCTTCATCATGGGTGGTCCAGAAGAACCCACAGTGAGGGCACGTTCTCTTGCCCCACAAAAAAGGATCTCGTAAGATCAGCGGATCCGTATTCCCATACGGTTTATCCGCATCTTGCTTGGCTTGTTGATCGGAGGCCATAGCTCGACCTCCCCGCCCTCGCGGCGGTTTATTCGATTTCGGATTAGGTGGGCCTTGGTCCTTCTCCTCCATCAACTTTCGTAAGTCGTTCTCGAGCCGCGTAGTAAGCGCCACCATCGACTTAAAAGTCACGTAACTATCAGGATGTCCGCTCCTCATAGTCCGCACACGGGTCCTCAACTCCTTGGACGTCAATCCACTGATAAGCTGGTCAAGGATATCGACATCATCCATCGTGCGGCTGGACACGGAACAAAACTTCAAGGCTTCAGATTGGAATCTGGTGCGATACGTTTGGACGTGCCGCTCCCCATACTTCATCGGAACTGAAGCCTGGGTGACCTTCCGCAGCTTATCAAGCAACTCCTGCTGCGTGCGCGGAGGTCGGCAAGTCGATCTAAAATAATCCAAAATCTTGTCGCAATACGTCTTGTTAAGACGACGGATACGACAAACCGAGGCTCCATGCTCTTCATCGTCAGTATCTAATTTCAAGTAAAACGACGGACCGTGTGGTAGCTCATCGCAGAGCTCCTCGTATTTCTGCAAGTGTTCCCCAAAAATTGGCGCAACGGTGTCCCGTAGATGCACAGGTAGTAAGTAACGTAATTTCTCGACCGAGTAATGGTCATCTGCCAAAGTATGCATCATCGCCGCCGAATCCAAATTGAATTGCCGTTGACTCGGCCGTCGATGGCGAGTTTGAAGTTGTCCGGCTTCAAACTAGAGGTGGGTCGACGGGATCGGCTCAAGTTGCCCTTTTCGAAGGCGTCCGCAACCGTCTGCGATATTCCCCGCGATAATTCCCGTAAAATTTTCGTACCTTCATTCTCAACGTCCGCCCTGCCCTCAGTCTCCGTATCGACTCGGGGCGGAGGTTCATTCCCCGTTTCAGTGTTCCTTTCCGGTCCAGGCGGCCTCACGGGCGTCTCCGGCTCGGGTCGACTCACGGGTCGTTCGCGGCTACTCTCCCGACGCGTACGTTCGGCTAACAATTCATTTCGTTCACGACGAAATCGTTCAACCTTTTCACGTAGGGTCTTCGAGGTCTCAATCTCTTGCTGTAATGCATCATTGAGCATATCAACTTCTCGTCGAACCGCTTCCTCTTTCGCTTCAGCCCTTTCACGAGCAAAAAGCTCTGCTAATCGTTCATTTTCGCGACGTCTCCGCTCGAGGTCTTAACGAAGTCGACTTCGGGCTGCAGATCCGCGCTCAATAGTAACACGCTCGCCACGGTCCGGAGTCATTGGACTCAACGGCAAAAAAATGGCAATATCCGGAGGCACATCAGGGGGCACGTCAGCAACGTCGACTGCCTCGGCCTCTCTTAATTCACCTTCATCGCGGCTTATCTCAGGTGCGGCGGGAAGAACTGGGGGAGATTCTTCGTCACGCACGTCTGCGTTTATCTCCATACTGTATCAAATATAGATCAAGAATCTCGAAACACGTCCGGATCCGATCACTCGAAGTAATTCACGTTGATTCCAACAACGCTATCTGTCGCTGTAAAAACAGCACTGGCGGAATTCCAATCCGCTGGCTATTCAAAAATGCCCGTGGGTAGCGATCCCACTCGCCAAACAGCTTCCACCGTTCAGCTATACCAAAATCAATTCCCGGGAGAATGCGCTGCGATTTCCAACTCGCACGCGTGTTCGTCGTCACTCGGATCGTACGAACACAAACAACGTTCGCGTATATTCTCAACGCAAACCGGTCCAATGGAACTCCGTCTGCTTGATCAGGGCTCACGTACAAATCCGGACCACGTATTACAACACGTACGGCAGCACTCGCTCGTCGGCGACCGATGTAGTCGCACGATCTCATATCCGCCACCACGGATGGCGGCACAGAAAAACCTTCCCGACCCCCGGGTGACAAAGGGGGTACTCACCGACTCGTCCTCGATCTCACTGAACGAGGAAAACACGGACTCGGGGTCGGGTATGCTCGCCACACACCTTGCTCACGCTCACCAAGCCTCTCAACAAGATGGAGAGATGGTATATGATAGCAAGGAAACTACAAGAATACAGCAAGAATGCTTCTCACAAGAGAGAGGTATGATGTCACTAAGAAGATCGGGAAAGGTGTCCCGTTGAACGGGTATCAAGCCTCGAGAGAGGGGGGGGTAAGCCTTAGCGGTCAGGAGTTGCCGCCACATAAGAAACGAGCATTGATTTCAGGACGTAATGCCTTGACTTCATAGTCGTAACAGACAGTAGCTAGCTGAGCTACTTCTGCATCAGGTAAGTTGGGGAAGGCTTCATTGGCGAAATGCCATTCATGATACTCAGGGGGCAATTCATCAACAGCTGAACGGAGATCAGCAGCCCTATCCGTCTTCCATTCCAGGAAAACGCGATCGATAATTTGATTCCGGAGGATATTATGTCCGCACCTGTGATCGTCTTGGGTGCGGCTCGTGCTGCGTGTTATGCCATAGCAGTTGACGGGGAACCAATGGGTTCAGTCACGCAGCTGACACTGTCTATACATTCTAAGGGGGTCTGTCTATCGGTGTCTATGTACACTCATTCGTTTTCGATGGAAAATGTCTATTTGACGACTGTGCAAGCTGTGAGTCCAGAGTAGTGTCGCTAAGCGTAGTCACTCAGGCAGCTGGTTATTTTTGGTGCTCTCAAGGAGCCTGTTAGGTGCATTGCCATGGAATGTACGAGTGGACGTACCCAAAATATTCCATAACATGTGTGCAAGAGTACAGGTTAGCCAACTTACACACACATCAACATTGACATGACAATACGATACTATGAACAGGTGCACACAAGGTTACACGATCACGTGTGCAAAATATGCTATATACAGCCCAATGGTAATGGCGTTATATTGACAAGCGTGTCTGCATGTCGAGGCTGGACCGGCGCGGTAACAGTCCAAAACCCATAGGTTACGTGCATGCTGACACATGGTTTCTCAGGGACCCGCCTGGGCCCATAACCTGCAGAGCATTTAGCAAGCAGTGGTAAGTCACCTGGGAAACCATCCCGTATCATCATGAACGTCTGGAAGTATTTAATTCGGGGAATGAAAAGGTATGTTCCCTATATCCTCAGAACACGACAGGCGGCATATAGAACTACACGAGAAAGGTAAAGTGTATAGTGCTACATACATCGGGACGCGCTAGACCATGATGATGAACTAACTAACTAACTAACTTCAGACCTCTCCCGAGCATGGGAGCCAGGCCGGACCGACAGGAGCCAGTCCGGAATCACGGGCCTGTAGACGAGGAGCGCCGAAAGGTCGGTCGGCGGAGAGTGACCATCAAGCTTGTCGCCATGCGACGAGGAGACCGCGATGTGACTGACAATCAACTCGTCGATGACCTTCCGTCTGCGCCCCCCGGCCATACCCCGTCCCACTGCGAACGTTCCGGCTGCCAACCGGCCCGCCCGGGAGGCGAATAGGTGCCAACCTACGCCGGGAGGGCGGATGCATTGCAAGGAAGAAGTGCCGAAGGCAGCAGCGTGTTCAGTGAACGCAGATAAAAGGGGCTGAGGAATAGGGCACGTAGGTGAACCATCAGCAGTTAAAAAGGTTGCAGCTGGGATGCTGGACGCGCACTTGGCGTGGGCGAAGTAACCATCGACGTGCGGGTAGCGGGCAAGTAAGTCAGTACGCAACGGGAGAAGAAGACGAGCTAACAACGCATGTTCCCCCTCTGAGCAGATAGCAGACCAGAGGATACCACCACGGAGATGAAGGGCGGAGAGGGCGGGAGACTTGAACGTAAGAAAGTGGTGGCGAAGATCCCAGCGGAAATCGGCGAGCTTGCCACCAGCGGCTTTGTAAGCACCAATAGTAGACGCTTGTAACCGGGCTCGGATAGTTTTCATAGAAGTGGCCTTGCGAGTGTTAGGTTTTTTGGAACCTGGAACAAGAATGAGGTCATCTTGTGCAAAAAGGTCTTTGTAAGAAGGAAGCAAGGGCGGCGGTGACATAGAGCCAGATTCGTCGGCGGTAGCGTCAGAAGAGGGAGAAGAGGCCGGAGTAGGGGACGAAGAAGGAGGAGCTGAAGGAGGTGGGGAGTGCCCCCTCTGAGGATGAGAAGTCCTTGTCCCCCTCTGAATGACATGGTCTTGCATAGTGGTGTGGGGTGTGAGCGAGAAAGGCGCGGAAGGAGCATGTGGCGGAGGAGCTAATTCAGGATCAGGAGTAGGATGCTGCAACATGTAGAGGAATTGCAGCTTGGACGAAACACGAGTTTGTCCGTTTTCAGGGTTGAGGACGACGTCAGCGAGATGGTCGACGCGTGGGGAGACGAGCGGGTTTTGTGCGTTGGCGCAACAGATATACAGGTATTTGCGGCGGCACGGTCCCCACTTGTGGTGTTCATGGGGCTCCAATCGGAGGTAACATTCAGCGCCAAAAATCTTGAGCATATCGTGTTGGGGAGTGCTGAGTTGGTTGTAGAGTGGCTGTTGCGGACTCAGAATAGCATGATGAATGCGCTCGAGCGTGGCGTTCGGGAGAAGGTTATAGCTTTGAACGGTGTGTATCACCGCCCATGGGAACATGATAGCGGGTTCCACGATCTTGGCGCCACGATAGTGAGCATTAAGGAGAGAACGAAGGCGAGTTGAGGAGGCGGAGGCGATGAAACCGATGGCAGACTCAACTTCAAGGTTAAAGTGGTGCATGTATGACGGGAAGGCAACGAGTTGAATGCCCTTATCGACGCGGTACGGGGAGGTAATGTGCTGGCTAAAGTAAGGCTTGAATGCATCGGAGTAGAGGGTGCACATGTGCACATTGAGTTGTGTACGACAGAAGTCATACACAAAATGCAGAGCTTGAGTGAACTCCTTGGCGTTGGTGGTGCGTGTAAAGTACACCAAGAGAAATTTCGAAATGAGTTCCTTGAAGACGATGATATGTGTGAAGCCTCCCCATTCGGATGGGATGGTCACATAGCCGCCGTCGCACGCCCAGACTTCACCGGCTTTGTGGGTTTGCTCAAGAGAAGGCATGGTCGCATTGAAATGCTTGTGCGGGTGGCGCTTGTTGTGTGCGATGCAGTCGGTGCATAAGTCGCGATATGGTATGTCAGAAGCAGAGAATCCAGGGCGAGCAAGTACGTTGGGGGCCTTGGCAGCAACGTTGTCGGGGCGGTGATGCACCCGGTGAAAGCGATTAGCACGTTCTTTGGCATTGAGATATTCGGTGGATCCGTGTGCGAGGGACTTACGAGGAATTGGATGAGCGGGAATGTGCCGTTTGCGCCGAACATCGAACTTGAGTTCGGTGTCTAAGGCAGGGGAAGGCGGTGCGTCGTCATCCTGGTGCACAGCAGGGTCACTTGGAGGTGCATCCTCATTATCACGAGTAGCGAGAGTATCTTCGTAGGACGACGATATATAGTTTAACGACATTTCGGTCAAGCAGTTGCTGGAAATATACATCATAAAAGATTGTGCCAAAGACAAGGTATCTGTGCTGCACGTGGTGGAGGCTTGGTCGACGGTCATGAAATTGGATACATAGGATTTCTTCGTCACGGCAGCAGTATGTTGGAAGGTAGGGTCCAACATAAGGGATTTAATATCGGCGACGATGAGCGAAAGGTGCTTGTACAGAGTGCTGTACGTACCGGCAGGCAGAGCATTGCTGAGCATGTCACAGCAAAGGTCATGGCGTAGAGACAAAAGGAAAGATTCCTGTTGTTTGGTGTGGTTGTTAGCACGAATCAACTCCGGTCGAGTGGGGTAGCGTAATTTCCCGTTGCGAGGGTCGAGTAAAATAATATTGGCATACCCTCGGACGGTTGGCAATGGAGCAAGCATTGAGTGGATTTTAGAGCCGAGTTTGCGGTCACTTCCACGAAGGTACCCTATATAGCGACTATGAGATAGGTGATGATCTTCCAGAGCAAAAAGAGAATCCTTGTAATCGAAAGAGTTGTCGGTGGCCTTGTAGGTAAGGCAGCCAGGCATCACGAGAGCGCATCTGGACACGAGGTTTTGTATGGCGGTGCCATAGGTGGTAGCGGAGCCAACTGGGGGAAGGGCTTGGACTATCCACAAGTAACCTATAAACGGCTCCAGATATATGGACCTGTCCCGGTCGCGGGGGATGTCGGAAGCAGTGAACGTATACGTGCTCCCAAAGGCGTTGATGGGAGTGGAGTTTTTTGTGGTGGCGTTCTCTATGGTGAGGTCGCCGTCGGAATGGTGGCCACCAGTTAAGAAGTAGGAGTTGTGTGATGTTGATGAGGTTGTAAGTAATAACCTGTGTGACGGTTGGTTAGTTTCGAAAACGGTTATGTAATAGGACACAGGAGTGGGTGAGTTAGTATGTAAGCTTGCAAACACGTTATAGAGGATTGTAAAAATCTTGACGTGTATAGGATGTGTTGCATTGGGTGATGGCTCCATAGAGGAGCGTTTAAAGCACAACTGATGGTAAGTACACTCGGATTGAACAGAGTGAGTACGTTGCTCGTGAGCCTGTTGTGAGTGAAGGCGAAGCAGTAACATATTGAGGGATTCAAGGTCAGCCATAGTAAGCTGAACAGAACCTGTGCGAGAGTAAGGTGCAAACGTTTTAGGAACGGGTATATATGGAGGATCGGGGAACACCCGGATCCAGTCTTTGGATATGTGGTTAGGTAGCCAAAGGCGCTTGGGAATAGCTTGTAGATCATCCACGATCTTTAGGAAGGGGCGTGGATGGAGGATGGGCCACGATGATAGTTTAATTGGTCCAGTAGAATATCTGCGTGCGATGCATATCCACCTTTCTCTAAATTGGTAGTCGCCAAAGAGGTAGGTCGGGAGCCTATCAACAACATAGACACAGTAATCAAGTGTAGTATGGATAAGGTTGGCCACAGTGATGTGGTCTTGATGACAGTACTTATGCGGAGGCGTCATCTCAGCCAGTAGTACCAAGGGCTGGAGTAGCTTGATGACAGACAGCATGCTGTCGAAAAGAGAATCGTCCAGCAGGCTGTGTAAGTCTTCCGACTTTTGCTGTTTTAGTAAATTCCTGTTTGTGCAGGGAGGAGTGATCTCAATTATATCACAATAGAATGTGCGCCTTTCCTCTGGTGCACATTCAAATAACAGTACAGTAGGAAAACGGTGGCGTAACATACGAACAAGCGTATCATCAGACTCAACAACAACTTTCACATTGATATTTAAGCCTAAGTCATTAGTGGCTTGAGACAGGAACGCCGGAGTTGACAAACCAGAACAAAGTAACATGACAGAGGGTTTGCGGAGATTGGACTCTTGTGAGAGAAACACTGGGCGTGAGAGTAGTCAAGTTAATGGCTGCGTATTTTGCTGAACAAATTTGTTCTGTTTCCGAAGATTGAGAACCAAAGGGCGAATCCACGGCCGATCTGGTAAAACTCGTTGGAGTAGGTAATTGTAGTATGCCAGTAGATCCCTGTTTTCATGGTATCGCTTGAGGGGAAATGCAAGGGAGCGAAGTTCCAGCCGCTTGTCGCGCGCGATGTTGTAAGTGAGACAAGGGAGAGCGGGTAAATTAGCTGCTACATAGTGTATGGGTATACGTACATCTTTGTCTATGCGGCTCGTGACAGCGCTGAGCTTTGGCTCAGCTCGATCGTTGAACACGGTGGTAAGATTCGTCTGGTTCCACTCGAGCATGCTCAGGATAGCGAGATGTCGGTCATGCACTGGCTGAAGACATAAAGCGAAGTCGATCTTAACATAGCCAACTTGTGGATGATCTGGTAGGGGAATAACGATGTTGCGTGTTAACATCATGTGTGATGCCCGTTGTTGTCCTGTTGCCGTCTGAATAACAATCGGCGCGTATTTTGGAGTCCAATGGTCGGCGCGTATTTTGGAGTCCAATGGAATTATATGATTGGGTATTGCGAAATCGTAGGTGGACATCAATGAGATGGTAGCACAAGAGTCAAAATATAGAAAAGAGCAATGTGGAGGGACACTGTTTACCTTCATGTAGTTGGTGAGGAAGGCGTTTTCCGAATGTGGGCAAGTAGTGGAGAGGCTGGCTGTAAAGAAGTTCTTCAGCAATAACAGATTCGTTGGAATAATGATCGGTTGAACAGGTGGTGATGGTTCGTCAGCCTCATCAGCCATGCCGTGCTTTTCGTCAAATGACGATAGCGAAGTATGATCGGCATCCCTTTTGGTTTCGGCTTGTGATGGTAGGTTGAGGGCAGATTGGACCTGTGAAGATAGCGAGGACAATAATGCTGGTGGTAAAGCCGAGATGGCGGAAGCGGTAAAGAGGTTAGACACAGTATTGGAAGGATTACCCTGTGTGTTTGTAGTAGGAGGAGTTGTTGTTGGGGTGGGAGCAGTAACGACAGTATGGTGTTGTGGCTCCACGTAGTTTAACGACTTTTCGGTCGAGGATAGATGAACGTCTACATCATAAATGATGTTTTCTGCAAACATGAGCTGTTCGTTTAGACGAAGTAAACTACTGTTGTCCTCAGTAGATGTCGTTGACAGAATGTCAGCTGATTGTAATAGAGTCTCAAATAACTTGTTGATATTCTGTTGTAGCTGAGCCGTGGTATCATTATCTGTCACATGCTTCGTGAGTTCGCTACACTGTTCTCGCAGGGTGTTTAAGGTGTGGTTTGTTCGATCTAATAATTTCATGTTAGACCGAGAGGACCTGTCAAAAGTGCGGGGGTAAATTGGACGGTCATGGGACTGTCCGGCAGTTTTCTTGGTGACGTAAGAATCACCAGGACGATAATACGATAAATCGCTGCGAGAGAAAGGCTGGCGAGCATCATTTGAGTTACGCAAGCGTCTAGCATTAAACGTGGAAGATGTACCAGGTTGGGACGAAGTGATGAAGGCGAGTGTGTTAGCAGTTTGAGTCAGACTTTTGTCTGATGAGTCCAAAGTATGTGTAAGTAGTAACTTTGGCTTTGGTTGAGATGATAAACCTTCGACATAGGGTTGCCAAGAAACAGGGCGTTCTAAGCGTCTTTTGTTCGACCCATTTGATACGACATTGTAAAGGTCTAATGCGTATTCTAAAATGTAGCTAGGGTTGGTAGGGTGACACAATCGTTCAGCTTCTGGCACAGGTCGAGATGAAGATCGGGTTTCGTACATATAACACCAATCTACCCAACCACGATCGTAACGGTTGTTGCTGGTATTATCGGCATAATGCCGATGTATCTCTTCATAGATTTTTCTGCAAAGAGTGCCAAAGTCGAATTGAAGGTCAGTCTCTTCCTGGTTAAGTTGGTAAGAGATTTGCCTAAATGCTAGGACAGCTTCGATAAATACATGGACATACCAGTTAGGATTATAAACAACAGAGTTAAATTGCTGTTTCAAATAAGACACATCAGTAGTCGTAACAGACTCGTAGTGACTAAAGGCGATGAGCATAATAGCTCGAGCCTTGTTGGGTAAATAACTTTTGTTGTATACCTCATTGATGGCGGGCCAGGCCGCAAGTGCCGGTTTTCCAACACTTTCAAGATTGAAGTAAGTATGCAAGAATGTAGCGTACGTGTTCTGGTAAGTGTGCCAGTCAGCTGCAGTTAACGAAAACATGGTAACCGGGGCACGAACACGAGTGTCGAAAGCTAGTGCCTTCGGGTGCGCGCGATTTAAGATTCGTTCCTCTTCTAAGAAACGAGCATTGATTTCAGGACGTAATGCCTTGACTTCATAGTCGTAACAGACAGTAGTTAGCTGAGCTACTTCTGCATCAGGTAAGTGGGGGGAAAGCTTCGTTGGTGAAATGCCATTCCTGATACTCAGGGGGCAATTCATCAACAGCTAAACGGAGATCAGCAGCCCTATCGGTCTTCCATTCCAGGAAAACGCGATCGAGAATTTGATTCCGGAGGATTTCGTAGTCCTTGCATGACCGAGTATATGCTTCATACGAGTCGTACTCGAGGAAAGCATCGGCATGACTGGACCGTAGTAATTGCTTGATATGCTTGATTTGCAAGGATACCTTGCGGTTCTGAAGCTGAAACCGATTTCCTTCGTTAAGAAACTCAACTACAGGAGCTTCGAGCTTCAATATATCCGCACCTGTGATCGCCTTGGGTGCGGCTCGTGCTGCGTGTTCTGCCATAGCAGTTGACGGGGAACCTGTGGGTTCAGTCACGCAGTTGACACTGTCTAGACATTCTAAGGGGGTCTGTCTATCGGTGTCTATGTACACTCATCGTTTTCGATGGAAAATGTGTCTATATGACGACTGTGCAAGCTGTGAGTCCAGAGTAGTGTCGCTAAGCGTAGTCACTCAGGCAGCTGGTTAGTTTTGGTGCTCTCAAGGAGCTTGTTAAGTGCATTGCCACGGAATGTACGAGTGGACGTACCCAAAATATTCCATAACATGTGTGCAAGAGTACAGGTTAGCCAATTACACACACATCAACATTGACATGACAATACGATGCTATGAACAGGTGCACACAAGGTTACACGATCACGTGTGCAAAAAGATATTATATACAGCCCAATGGTAATGGCGATTTATTGACAAGCGTGTCACATGGCGAGGCTGGGCTGGCGCGGTGACAGTCCAATACCCATAGGTTACGTGCATGTTGACACATGGTTTCTCAGGGACCCGCCTGGGCCCATAACCTGCTGAGCATTTAGCAAGCAGTGGTAAGTCACCTGCGAAACCATCCCGTCTCATCGTGAACGTCAGGAAGGTTAATTCGGGGAATGAAAGGTTATGTTCCCTATATCCTCAGAACACGACAGGCGGCATCTAGAACTACACGAGAAAGGTTAAGTGTATAGTGCTACATACCTCGGGACGCGCTAGACCATGATGATGAGCGTAGGCACAAATCAGAGGACTATTAGGTTGTGTAGAAAGGAAGAAGAAGGGGTAAGGAAGAGATCACGTTCTCGACGGACGGATAAGGGTAAGAGGCAGCAGATTTCTCTGCAGTAGTTTATTAGGATGTGCAGTAAGTGCATGTATCTTCTTTAATTGAGGCCACATAGAGAGCGCGGGCTTGTCTTGTGATTCCAGATTTAGAAATGTGTACAAGAAACCAGCATAAGTTTCGCAGAGTTTGATCCAGTCGGTATTTGAGAGACCTGTAAAGGACATGTTAGTTAGAGATGAATCATACACAATTGATTTAGGGAATCGGGTATCTAATAAAGTGAGGACAAGTTTAACATCCTCATTTAATTCGGGACGAACGAGATTGTATGACTCTTGGTAGTAAAGTCGTTCGAGATTATTACGGACACCAACTGATAGTTGATGTGATGAATTGACGTGCCAGGTCTTTAAATGTTCGGGCAGGGCATCTTAATTAATGCAGATGTAATTCGTTAATTTTCTCGGATATCCATCTTGAAAAGATGGCATCTACTTCGTTATCAAGGATTTGACTGTATTCCGGAGCATTCCGGATATTGGTATTTTTAGGAGAAGTATCGTGACTGATCAAGGTAAGTTAGAGGATTGATAGACAGATTCGACACATAAGAATGAAGGGTTTCTTGAGTGCGGGTTATATATACAGTACGCTATTTTAAGCGTGGGCTTATTTACAAGACCAAACAAATCAACATGTTATTTAAAAACAGGATGACTTGAGACTGAAGAATGGATTAATTCTCGAGCAGACAGTCTTTTGTTGGGGAATAGGAGGAAAAACCCGTACAAGTTTCCGCGGCTTGTGTAGGAAAAAAATCTAATTTTATTGGTCATGCGAGCTGCGGAGTGCCCAGTGACCGACACAACCGGTCACAAAAACCAAATTAACCTGGTGGGGACAATACCGTCACACAACAATTGTACAGTAACCACCGCCAAACTACATTGTCGCATTGTACTGTGATCACAGGCGTAAATTGATCACTTCATTTATACGTACAAAACAAACAAACAAAAAACACAGTTGGGCTGACCTAACACCTCTACGCCATCTGGGCCCATAACCTGGGAGAGATTTGTTGACCCTCTCCGGTACATGGTTAGAGAACTGCGCGCAGTGCTTAAGGCCGTGTACAGACCATTCCGCTTGGTCACATGCTACTACAAAGGTAGGGATTTACGCCCTAGCTTCCTTAAGGA
>JAQMWT010000041.1:0-42198 GCA_029834535.1 Chrysophaeum taylorii | reverse complement strand
TCCCCCGCTCGCATCACATTCCTCGCAAATCCTCGCACACGGATCTGCTGAATACCTCCAACGCCAAAGAACGTGCCAGTCAGCACACCGGACCACTGCCCCGACAACGTTGCAACCAAGGCCCCAACTTACTGGCTCGCCCTGGCTTCTCTGCCTCAGATCTACCGTATCGCGACTTATGCACCAACTGCATCGTGCACAGCAAGCGCCACCCGCACAAGCACTTCAATACCAAGCCCTCTTTTGAGCAAACTCACCAAGCCCGCGAAGTCTGGGCGTGCGACGGCGGCTATGTGACAATTCCGTCAGAATGGGGATTCACCCATATCATTGTGTTCAAGGAACTTATCTCGAAGTTTCGGTGTACTTTACACGCACCACCAACGCCACGGAGTTCACTCAAGCTCTGGACTTTGTGTATGACGTCGTACACAACTCAATGCACCTGCGCACCCTCTACTCCGATGCCTTCAAGCCTACTTTAGCCGCACATTACCCCCGTACCGGTCGATAAGGGCATTCAGCTCATCGCCCCGCCGTACATGCACCACTTTTACTTTGAAGTTGAGTCTGCCATCGGCTTCATCGCCGCCTCCTCAACTCGCCTTCGCTCTCTCCTTAATGCTCATTATCGTGGCTCCAAGATCGTGGAACCAGCCATCATGTTTGGGCGGTGATACACACCCAAAGCTACAACCTTCTCCGGAACGCCACGCGAGCGCATTCACCATGCTATCCTGAGTCCGCAGCAGCTCTCTACAATCAACTGAGCACTCCCCAGCATGACATGCTCAAGATTTCGCGCTGAATGCTACCTTCTATTGGAACCCCAGCACCACAAGTGGGAACCGTGCCGCCGCAAATAGCTTATCTATGTTGCGCCAACGCGCAAACCCGCTCGTCTCCCCACGTGTTGACCATACCGACGTCGTCCTCAACCCTGAAAACGGTCAAATCGTGTTTCGTCCAAGCTACATTCCTCTACATGCTCAGCATCCTACTCCTGATCCTGAACTTGCTCCTCCGCCTCACGCTCCTCCAGCGCCTTTCTCGCTCACACCCCACGCCGCTATCCAAGACCATTTCATTCAGAGGGGGACACCTCATCCTCAGAGGGGGCACTCTCCACCTCCCTCAGCTCCTTCTTCGTCCCTGCTCCTGCTTCTCCTCCTCTTCCGACGCTCCCGTCGACGATTCTGGCTCTATGCCACCGCCGCCCTTGCTTCCTTCTTACAAAGACCTTTTTGCACAAGATGACCTCATTCTTGTCCCAGGTTCCAAACAACCTAACAACCGCAAGGCAACCTCCATGAAAAATATCCAAGCCCGGCTGCAAGCGTCTACTATTGGTGCTTACAAAGCCGCTGGTGGCAAACTCGCCGATTCCGCTGGGATCTTCGCCACCACTTTCTTACGTTCAAGTCTCCCGCCCTCTCCGCCCTACGTCACGATGGTGGTATCCTCTGGTCTGCTATCTGCTCAGAGGGGGAACATGCGTTGTTAGCTCGTCTTCTTCTCCCGTTGCGCACTGACTTACTTGCCCGTTACCCTCACGTCGATGGTTACTTCGCCCACGCTAAGTGCGCATCCAGCATCCCAGCCGCAACCTTTCTAACTGCGGATGGTTCACCTACGCGCTCCATTTCTCAGCCTCTTTTAGCTGCGTTCACTGAGCACGCTGCTGCCTTTGGCATTTCTTCACTACAGTATGCACTTACGTATCTGGCGCCAACCAGCTTTATCGATCACAATTCTTCCGATTTTGGCGCTAATTCTGCATCTCTGTCTGACTTGGAGGAATACCTTCTGGTCTCTACAGAGTATATCACTCAGGTCTTACATGTCGACCCTACTATCCATATTCAACTAGAATCTGCTTCCTCTACCCCTCCTACTGACGCTGTTTCCGCTTATCCCGAATTCGCGCTCACTGCCTCGACCGCAACGTCGTTAAACTATAGTTCACCAGCCACTATTGGTCCCGATGAATACAAGGTCCAAGAAGCGGACGTTTCCATCGACGAATACAAGCTCAAGTGCCTCCACGGTATGTCGCCTGACGACAGGCACGCCTACCTCAAGGCCATCGCCAAGGAACTCCTCGACATTGTCCTCTTTGGCTGCTTCAAGCTTTCATTACACGACGGTGTCTCTCGTCCTGTTGACAGCAGGATGGTGCTGAAGATTAAAACGGACTTTGCAGGCAAATACGTTAAGCACAAGGCTCGCCTCGTGCTACGTGGCTTCCTAGCCTGCCTTGGCGCCGATTTCTTTGGCACCTTCAGCCCAATCGCCACAATGACCGCAATCCGGGTACTACTGGCGATTGCAGCATACAAGCAATTGCCTGTCTACCACGCAGACGTCCCGAACGCCTTCGTTCAGTCTGACATTGATGCCGACGTCTACGTTCAGTTACCAGACGGCATCAAGCTTATCGACCCCGATGACGCTAACTACAAGGGCCGACGCCTACCGAAACTGCTGAAGTCACTTTATGGACTTCGGCAATCGCCATCTCTTTGGAACATAGAGATAGACGGCTTCTTCCGTAGCCTTGGCTACAAGCGCCTGCATTCGGACTCTTTCCTATATGCTCGAGTATCCGCACATGCTAAGTTCGTCGTATGCAGTCTGTCTGTAGACGACATTGTTATTGTGTCCAATGATGACACTCTTCGTACTGAGTTACAGGATGCCCTCCACAAACGGTATGCTGTAGAGCAGTTTGAACCTGTCCATACCCTCCTAGGCATGCGTGTGTGTCGTACATCTGATGGATCCATTTCTCAGGATGTGCAAGCCAAGCTTGATGAAGTCTTCGCTGATCATCCTGTCTTGCAGCAAGTTACTCCACTTAAATATCCTATGTCCTCGTCCTTCAAGTATAAAGATGGCACTCCCAGCTCTGAAACAGAGTTGTACATCAACTCGCACTTAGCCACCCTCCTTGGCAAGCTGGCGTTCATGCAAGTCGCCTGCTGACCTGACTTCTCGCAAGCCTTGGGCAGATGTTCGCGTGGTATGCATGCACCCACGTACGTTCATGTCCAGATGCTAGAACACCTGCTCCGCTACCTGAGGAAGCCGGAAAACCGCTCACTTCGCCTCTGGTTTCATCCTAAAGGTAATGCTATTGAAGCTCACCTTCGCACTGTTTCTGCTAATAGAATCGATCTCTCTACTATGGTCGACTACCAACCGCAGGATGTATCCACAGGACAGTTTGATCCCTTAGCAGCCATGGTCGACGCTGACAATGCCCCTCCCTAGCACAGGAAGATAGGAAAACTGCCACCGGGTTTGTCTTCTATCTTTTCAAGTGCCTTATGTGTCGGAAAAGCAAGCTTCAACCGATTGTCTCCTGCTCAACTCACGAAGCTGAGTTGATTGCAGTCAGTATTTGTGCGATGAAGCTGTTTGGCTACGCAAGCTGCAGTTGGAACTCTCCTTTGTCGTCAACCCCACCTTCTACGTCAGCAATGTTAATGGTGAGAACACCGCTGATCCTGTTGATTTCGATGACAATGGCAACCCAATTGCTGAAGATATGCGCTTCATCAGAAGCCTACCTCTCTTATCTGACAATGCCGCCGCCGTTCACACCTCTAATAACCCAGATGGATCTTCTCGATCCAAGGCACTGTCGACCAGGTGGTTTAAGATCCGTGAGTACATCTCGCTACAGAAACTTCGAGTCCATCATGTTCCCGGCAAGCTAAACGTGGCTGATGGTTTTACAAAGCCACTTGCTGCCGAGTTCTCCACTTTTCGTTCTCTACTCGGTATGCATCATGCCTCTGATGACAAGCCTCTACAGGATTGAAGATGCCTATCCCCAGTGACCGCAACGTCGTTAAACTAGCCCTGGCCCTACCTTCTTTTGCCACAAATTTTTTGTGTGCGTGTGAGTGTCGCCTATGTCCTTTTCTTGGCACTCCCGTGGCCGCGGCTTCTCCCCAGTAGTCCGAAGGACAGTCCCACGATCGCTCTCCACGGCCGAACCTTCCCCCAGGTTGTCGCAAAAGCGACAAACCATGACTGCTGCTACCACACAGGCTGCTGCGGTTGCACCGACACCAGCCGTGCATGTCTCACCTCAGTCGCTGACGTTCCAGGACAGCCTCAGTATTGACTATGCTGCGTGCGAGCGAGGAATCTCTCTCTTTGAGAACTACCGTGTCCCTGTCACCCCATTTCTCTCTTCTTTTATGTGAGTGGAACTTATTACTGGTCTTCATTCCGTTTATGAGTCTAATGGCTCTTCATTATTTGTGGAACTGGTTACATTCATATCCATGCGTGTACGCATTACTATCCCTTGGGAAGCTGCGCCTGCTATTGCTTCTATTGGCTGCTATAGAGGCCCCAAACGCGAACGTTTCATTTTGTCGTCCTTTTGTACGCAATGCCTCAATGATCTTGGACAACCGACTTTCCTCGACTCAACCACGTATAGTTCCAAGGCGCAAACGCCTCGTGAACTACCTACCAAAGTACTGAGTCACCTCAACATGGACGACCATAAGAAGAATGGTCACATCCCCATTTCTGTTATTACAGTTCGCTTGTGCTTCGCGTGTCAAAATACTAATCAGGCGCCTACGCAACGTACCGTATATGCTCGCAATGATACTTCTTCCCAATTCCCTTGTGATGCGCGCCCAGCTGGTCATACACGCGCTACCCTCATACGCGCCTATCATTTGCCAAGGGAGTTATATACTCTTTTGACAAGTATGTTAGCTCAGCACCCGTCACTTGTTAACTTGGTCTTATCCGTATCCGCTATAGCCACAGATCCCACCACACAACTGCCATTCGCGCTGCATCTTCGGCTTATAACACAGATGCACCTTGAGCATCTTAATTTCCTTGTGACTCTTGTTCGAACACAGAGTCGCAAAGCTCAGGCTATGTTCAAACCAACCAAATTCCAACATGTGGTCACTACTGTTGCTCAATCTTGGGTACAAAATCTTGACGACTACGTATCATCTTCAGATGATACAAAACCGCCGTCACTCCTGGATGAGATGTTCGGCCCCACTTATACTCAGGCAGAACATCAAGACTTTCTGCGCTTTAAAACGCGAAATACCCTTCACTTACACGGCATGTGTTGACCGAAACGTCGTTAAACTACTTACACTCCACGCCAGACC
Source organism: Chrysophaeum taylorii (assembly GCA_029834535.1). Lineage (NCBI taxonomy): Eukaryota > Pelagophyceae > Pelagomonadales > Pelagomonadaceae > Chrysophaeum > Chrysophaeum taylorii. Next base: position 37,033 of record JAQMWT010000041.1, on the reverse strand, counting down.
CTACACTCTGGAGATATCTTCGCCATCGTCACATACTACGTTTTCTGCTTCGCTTGCTGATTTCGACGCCTTGCGTCAACAAGTCGAACAGCTCCAGGAAACTCTTCGAGTCCATATTCGCAAGGTCAACGCTCTCGGTGCTGAGAATATGTCCCTACGCACAGATCTACAGGCTGCTATTGCTTCAATCACCTCCCTGGAGAACCGGCTCTTTCATCCTACAGCCAACGCTCATCCTTACTACTAATCGACAGATGTCTGTCTGTCTGTCTGTCTGTCTGTCTGTCTGTCTGTCTGTTTGTCTGTTTGTCGTTAAATGTCGACTGCTAAGAGGGGGGTGTGTGTGGGGAGGACTGCTAAGAGGGGGGTGTGTGTAAGAGGGGGGTGTGTGTGGGGAGCATGAAGGATGTGGGTGGGTTTGTGGGGTATGAGGGATGTGCCTGACGGGCGGAGATAAGGACGCGGGATCTAGTCGGGGTCATCGCCGAGGCGTGGGGCAGGCGAAGAGAGGACGGGCCCCGCCCGTAGGTCGTACGCATGCTGCCTCCGGACGTATGTGCGACGAAGGGTGACGTCCTGCTGGGATCGGGCGGCCTGGGTGGGGTTCTCCGAGGCGGCGACATGGGTGAGGGCGGTGAGGGCACAGCGAGCCCGGCCTAATGCGTTGGCGATCCCCCACTCACGGTAGATGCGGCGAGTTTGGGCCGCCTTTGCCTCTGTGAAGTTGGCGCAGCCGCTTGCCACCCAGGTTCGCGCAGCGATGCGCTCTGCGCATGTTTGGGCGAGAGCGTGGCACGCCGCTTTGTCTTTAAATGTCGACTGCTAAGCTTTGTCTTTAAATGTCGACTGCTAAGAGGGGGGGTGTGTGTGGGGAGCACGAAGGATGTGGGTGGGTTTGTGGGGTATGAGGGATGTGCCTGGCGGGCGGAGATAAGTACGCGGGACCTAGTCGGGGTCATCGCCGAGACTTTGTCTTTAAATGTCGACTGCTAAGAGGGGGGTGTGTGTTGTGGCGGCAACTTCCGCCTCCTAAGGCTTACCCCTCTTCTAGGGCCCCCCCTTATCAGGGGCACCCTACGCCGTTCCGATGATGTCAGTGTTCTCTATGACATCATCTTCCTTTTCCGTGACGCATGTCACCCTAATTTCTGATTTTCGATTATCCTTGATCATAAAGCCAAAAGGAAGGGTAGGAATGCCGGTCCTGGTGTGCGCAAGTGCCCGGGGCTATATATACCCCTGTGAAAGCAACAGCCGATCCTCAAGTTGAGAGGACCAGGCACGGAAGTTGTTTGTGCTCGCGTGGCGGGAGAACGGCCATCCTCGTCCAGTGATCCCACCAAGGGCACGGACGCGATCGGCGAGCCAGGATTCGAAGGCACGCCAGGTAGCCCCTAAAACCGATGCTGCTGAGCACGGTGCAGAAGGACGCTACGACCGCCATGACGGACAAGTCCACCCTCAAACGACCTGAAGGCAGCGACGATTTCGCTCGAAGGTCGGAAGAAGATGAAAAGAAATGCCGCGAGATCACCGAAGCGGAGATCCGCCGCCGATATGAAAAGGTTCAATGGCTTCCAATCACTTATCGCAAGGTGGTGATGCTGTTCAGTGGAGCCGGAGGCAGTACTTTAGGTCTCCAACGAGCCAACGAAATGTGTGGGACGTCGTTTCGAGTCGTGCTAGCACTCGATGCGTCGGACACCGCCAACCAGATCCACCACAAGAACTTTCCGAATATTCCTGTGGTGCAGCACACATTGTGTGGTCGCTATGTTACAACCTTACGGTTGATCGAATCTTATTTACCCTACGCGGAATGGTCGTCGTCGATGTGTGTCGCGTCGCCACCCTGCGTACACTCCGCTCTGTGCAACTTGACCTCCAGAGATGTTGGGAAAGGAGTTACCGCTACCCACTGGACGATGAAATTATGCAAGATGGCTGGTTTCTTCATGTGGTTGATAGAGCAGGAGGCTTCGATTATTTCTTATGTTGCGCGTTTGCACCCGTACGTATACGTCGTCAATTTTTACGACATAACTCCTAGTTTGATGAGCTGTCGCGTGCGATTGTTGGTTTCCAGCCATCCGCTCCATTTGCGCGCAGTTCCAAAGACTTGCAAGAATATGCAGCAAAAGTTCGCCGCAGCACTTGGCTACACCGACGAACGACATTTACTTCAGATGAACAATTTAGGATCATCACGAGCCGCGACAGACGCAGCTTATACTGTTACGCGTGTCCCGCTTCGCGTAGGACCGCACCGTTCCGATTGCAGATCTCTGAATTTGGAAATGACTTCGGAGTTGCTGACGATGCCCCCTGATTTTGATTGGGCCGGCCTCTCCAAGACGACCTCGTTGAAACACTTGGCGTCCGTCGTGCCACCTGACACGATGGCCTTATTAATACTCGATCTGCACAACTCTGTGACCAAGGAATTTCGCCTGAGCGGCGAAGCTTTGCCGTCAGCTTGGAGTCCTACAGACCGACCGTTTGATTATTATTTACAAATTGATGAAACCACCCTCCGTCACGTACAAGTTCCGCTGTTAAACACGCGCACACGTGTCATAAGATGGGTGTCGACTGATGATCTTCAAGATCTCACCAAATGGAAACCTCCAGAGGTACCGTTGATTCCGCCTGCAACAGATGAGCCGGGGACGTCTCATGCTTCTTCTGCTGCCCCCCCCCCCACAACCAAATTTAGACGTTCGTTCTCTTCCCCTATTTGTTTTAAAAGTCGTTCTTGCGCGCGTTCGTTCTCTTCGCGTAATGCCCGCAAGTGAGCCTCGTAGAACTCATTCATTTTCGTTGCATCTGGGGGTTCTGCACGCGTTGACGGAGCTGTCGATCGTCCTCCCGTCGGTCTCTCCGTGGGCTTGCCGTCGTTGTAGTTTAGCTCTTCTTCCTCGTCAACTTCTGTATCGTGCTCTTCTTCATCGTCATCATTATCATCATCGTCATTCCGCTCGTTCGTCTCATCCTGACGGCTTGGCGGTTCTTCATATCGTAGCTGCTCGACGGCAGCATCATCGTCTTCCATATCGGCTCTGGCTCGTTCTAGTCGGCCGAGGTCAGAGCGGGTCCAAAATGGTTGAGTCGCCGTCGTTCTCGTGCTCCTTCGGCTCTGGAACTTCTAATCGTCCACGACACGCGTAATATCGTCGTTGCGTGCGTCTTCCACCGACAAATCTATCCGTACGGTGGGCGGCAGAACTCGTCTCTGCCCGGCAAACAATGCCTTATCCGTGAGTTGCGATCTCACTCCGCTCGCCTGCGGCAGCGGTACCCGGGTAGACGGCAGAAAGCCCATTTCGCGAGGACGATGGGAGAGCCGACAAAGGAAAGATAATCATTCGCGTGACGACGGTAGTTCTAATGCCACCTTCGGTTCGAGCGCTGCTCACGATATTCAGAGCAGACTCAATGATATGAGCACGCAGCTAACCACGGTTATGAGTACCGTGCAGCACTTAACAGATGGACACGGCCGATCGTCTTCGACACGAACGGGCCGTCGAGATAGCCGGAGCCCCCGACGCCACGACAAGAGCCGTAGCAGCTCGTGCCAACGCCGACGGAAAGATAGCAGGAGCTCTAGCAGACATTCACGCCGCCGCCGGCGACGAAGATCTCGCAATCGAGATTCGGACGATGGTCGTTACCGAGAAGACTCGGGACAGTCGTCTGCAACGTTCGCATTTACGACCCCTTGCGGTCAACAGTTACCATTAGGAGTGACGGTGTACCCGAACGCGGACACCCGCACCGACGACGCAGCCGACGCCCTTGCCGCGGCCGCATTCGAAGATCTTGCTCGCCCACCGATGGACGAGCCACCCAACGACGTGCTGACCAATCGTCGGTCTTTGGCACAGATTTATGAGCAGATGTCGAGCGATGAGCTCGAAGATTCGAGCGAGGAACTTGAAGCTCCACGATACTGGGAAGGCGATTCAGATTCGGAAGATGAAGAAGCTACACTTTGTGAACCAGTGTCTGCGTTAACGTTATTTGACGGGTCGTCCACGGACGACCCACCGTTTATTTTTGATGAGGAAGCCCTCGATGCCATCGGCTTATCTTTGGACCCTCCAGAGATGACCGCCGGCGACCGAACTGGCTGTGAGCCAGACATGAATTTCTGCAGTGATAACTCGTTCGCGCATTCGACTGACGAGACGATGACCAGCGCGAGTAATGCAGATGACGATTTTACGATAGAGTTGACGTCGGGGACGACGCCATCTTTTCCTGCGGACCCCCCCGAAACGGTTTCGATTACTACGGATCGAGACACGGATACGCCGCCGGAAGAAAAGGATAGATTTATGAAGAAGATAAGCAGCGTTCTCAAGCGGGACGAAGACGAGCCGACGTGGAACCTGCAGGATTGGTGGACGAAAGCTCGGAATTTCTTGCTAAAGAAGCCACCAGAACAACCGCGCAGCTGCAGACTCAAAGCCGCAGCTGACACGGAACCGATCGCCGATGCTGATGAGGATCAGCAGGCGACGAATGAATTTACAGATGCATTCTGGAAAGACGAAATGAATGATTTATGGGAGGGGTCCTTTGCTTCCGTGAACTACGAAGACCAGGATCCCCTACCAGCACTGATTCCCTCTGAGATTGTCTTGGAGGAAGAGCGGAAGCCGCCAGATAAAGAGGCTACCGCGAGCGTTATGGCGAAGACGCCAACAACAGATGATACGAAAGCTCAAGCCGCGGTATCGATGCCCAACCCCGGAGATGAGCGAATCAGAGCCCGATGTGCTCACACTTCGTTGACGCCGCGAGACGGCAAGACGATCGAAGATGATTTGATTACCCTCCGTTGTTTAGATACGGGTACTCTAACGTTTATAGCCTGTCACATCTACAGGAATCGTGACGGACCGAAATTCTCGACGACCATCGGTGTCGATGGAATGGCAGATGTTTCTTATATTTGCCGAGAAATGGTCAAAAAGTTGACCAAAGATCAGTTGATTTTCGATGAAGGCGAACTTCCGATTAAGCGCAAGCTGTACGGATCAGGATTGAATACGACGACGATCCATCGTTGGATCGCCCTTCGGGTCGCTTTCGCCGACGACTTCGCTGCCCCCATTGTCGCTATTGTAGCCGATACGAATTATCTGTTCCTGTTGGGAGGGCGCGATATACGAGTTTTAGGAGCCATCGTGGATTTTCCCCATGATCGGATCTGTTTTTGTCGAACCCAAGTCGTCTACGGGCGCAAGAAGATTAAAGTTAAGGATGAACGAGTCGATGCACCAATCGTGACCTTTCGGTCTATTTACGATCGAAATCCGATAACCGTACCGATTTACAATCATCAACACGATGCCTTTCGGTAGAGTCTCGACCTGGTCAAGACTCGAGTTTACGCTCGTTTGAGCACGATTAAAGATCTCCGAAGCCCGCCGCCGGAACGTAAGGTAGCCTTGGCTACGCGGGGACATGCTACGACCAAATTCTCCCCAGCTCCGGGAGAAGACGCGCGAGAGTAACGCTTATGCTGCGCGCACGTCAAATCGAGCCCGGTCGAACGTACAATCTACCGGTTATTTTGTCGAAGCCTATGGAAAGAGGACAGGTTTTCGTCGCTACGTTTGCTGAGAACGAGCAGTTGGGAGTTGTCGAAGGAATGTGTTCTTCTTGCGAAGAGCGCAACCGGTCCGCTGCTCGGGTGGCGGTTACTGCCACGGAAGAAGTGCCGACGGTCGTCACTCAAGGCGAAGTCCTTGCGATTGGTGATATCGTTAGATACGAAGATGAGTTGAACGTCTCTACGATCAATGAACTTACGAAAGAATGTGAAGAAGGATACGACAAGGGGAACCTTTCTTTCACCGTTTCTGTCGCTAGTCACTTGACGCGATGCGACGAATCTCCTCCGCCGATGTTGCTGAGCACGGTGCAGAAGGACGCTACGACCGCCATGGCGGACAAGTCCACCCTCAAACGACCTGAAGGCAGCGACGATTTCGCTCGAAGGTCGGAAGAAGATGAAGAAATGCCGCGAGATCACCGAAGCGGAGATCCGCCGCCGATATGAAAAGGTTCAATGGCTTCCAATCACTTATCGCAAGGTGGTGATGCTGTTCAGTGGAGCCGGAGGCAGTACTTTAGGTCTCCAACGAGCCAACGAAATGTGTGGGACGTCACAACCAAATTTAGACGTTCCGCCAGATTCTGAGCGAGATCGGGAACCGAAGATTAAGAGCGAGCCGAGTGTTCGTGTCAAAGGCGAGAGGATCAACAAAAGCCACCCGGAAGTGAAACTAAAATACGAGAAAAGTTCGATGTGCCATGGAAAGATGCGCCGCGCGATGCCGAGGGTGCACCACTGCCGCAGACTCCTGAGCATGTCAAGGACAACGAAGCAATGAAAGTTAAAATTCCTACGAAGGAAGAAGTTGACAAGGTTGTGCAGGAGCTGGGAATTCCTGACAATCCGCACTTAGATGACGATGCGAAACTGATGCTCCGTCACTGTGTGCAATATTCTTGGGCCTTTTTCGACCCGATTATGAGACCTGTGGACTCGCCTCCTGTGTCTCTACGATTCAAAGACGCGAATCCGCGACCGATTAAGATGACACCCTACCGATTGACGCCTGCGAAGCTCGATTGTCTCCGCAAGCAGATCAGCGAGTGGTGCCGGGATGGAGTCATTCGTCCGGCCAACTCACCTTGGGACTTTCCTGTGTTGATGCTTCCGAAGAAAGGAGCTGAGATTGGAACGTCAAACGCGTTCCGTGCTGCAGTTGACTTACGTCAGCTCAACGATCAATTGGTCAATGACAGTTGGCCAAACATTCGACAAGATGATGCTTTAGCCTTTCTCGCGATGAGACGATGGCGGACATGCATTGATATTAGATGGGGATACCACAACCTTCGTCTGGATCCGGCAGCGCAGGACGCTGTCACGATGGTTAGCCCACTTGGCGCTCATAGTTTCTTGCGATTACCTCTAGGTGTGAAGACGGCCGGCTCTTTTCTGCAAGCAAATGGCGAGCGACCTTTCGAAATGGATGTATCAAGACTTGGTTGCGTTTGTTGACGATATTATGATGGGATCCGACGATCTTCATCGACATTTACAAGTTTTGATCGAAGTGATGTGTCATTTGGCACAGAGAGGGTACAGCGGTCGAACCGCGAAGTTCCACCTTCTCAAGGATGATATAGAATTTCTGGGACACATTTCTACCCCAGAAGGCTTGAAGCCGAATCCAAAGACGCTGGAAGCACTGCAGAAGATGCCGATTCCAGGTACTTTACCGAATACTTCCCCGAAGACCCAGATACGCTCTTTCATCGGCATGAGTAATTACTGCCGGCGATATGTGAAGGGCTACTCGAAGATTGTGGAACCGTTAAGACGATTATGCCTCGAAGGTGTAAAGTTCGAGTGGACGCCCGAGTGTCAGAAAGCTTGGGATACGATTATTGAAGCTTTGGTTGATTCCCGTGGAGTCTACCACGCCGATTATGATCTGCCTTTTCAGATCCGATCCGATGCTTCCAAGGATGGACTTGGAGCATATCTCTTCCAGATTGTCGAAGTCAAGGACGATGCCGGAAGAGTGACTCGAGAAGAACGAGTAATTGAATACTGGAGCCGAGCTGTGCCGAAGGAGATGCGGAATTATGAGCCTCGTCGGCTAGAGCTGCTGGCAGTTATACTTTCTCTAGAGCACTTTCGAGCCTACATCGAAGGGCACCGGACTGTTTTGGAGACCGATCACCGAAATTTGACGTTTTTACGTAAGGCGACGCACTCGTCTGGGCAGCTTGCTCGTTGGGCGATGCGCCTCGCCAATTTTGACCCTGAACTTGGTTACAAGCCGGGAAAGTCACCGGGAATGAGTATCCCTGACTGTCTCTCCCGCAACCCGATAGATCATGTCATCGAGACTGACGAGTTTGGAGAACCTTTGAACCACGCGTATTTAGTGTTCCAAGAGCTTCCCCGACCTGTTGATGACCGAGGAGTTCCCGTCTCTGGCTGCCACTTCATAATGTCGTTTATTACGACCGAACTGCCGGAAGACGAAGACCCTGAAAAGGATCCGATGAAATTGGCAACGTCTCACGCTACGAGACAACGTCGGAAGAACCGTGCGCGTGATGAGCCACAGATCTTCAAGGACGCAGCCGCTTACAAAGATTATATCGATAAGATACCCGATAATATGACGCTCGTTGAGATCGCACGTGAGCAAGAATCTGATGCTACTTGCGAGGATATTCGCTACCGAATGGCCCAAGGTCAGACGCCGCGACGTTCCCGAGCGAACGAACGATTCGAAGTCGTTAAAGATGTTCTTTATCGCATTTCTGCTGATTCGCACCCGATGATGGTTGCACCTGCTACGTTGCGCAAGCGCATTATTCGACTCTACCATGACACTCCGGTTAACGGTGGTCATATGGGACGTCACAGTACCGTCCAGGCTATCCAAGAACGATTTTGGTGGCCTCACATGTCGAACGAAGTTGGAGTCTTCATTGCTGAATGCTTAGTTTGCCAGAAAGCTCGTACGCCTGAGCCGAAACGAGCTGGCTCTTGCAGCAGCCCGTCTACGATGGTGATGGTGCTGTTCTTTGCATGGATTTATTTGGACCCTTGCCCAGCGCTGGTCCCGAGACGTATCTTCTAGTATTTTTGATCCGTTCTCGCATTTCTTGATTCTGGATGTTTTGAACAATAAGACTGCTGAGTCTGTCCTCGAGTCTTGTGTGTGTCATTAACATTCTCCTCAAGGGCTACTTGCCCCAGATGATTCGTACCGACAACGGTAAAGAGTTCGTGAACAAGTTGATGCGCGAGTTTTGCCATCTCTAACACACGATACCAAACTACGATTCCTTATCATGCCCAGTCGAACCCGGCTGAGCGTGTCAACCGATTTATCAAGGCCTTCCTCCGTGCTTGCCTTCAAGGCCGGAACATCACGGATTGGCCTGACTTTGCTCATTATATTGCGTTTTGCTACAACCGCAAGTTTATTCCAGGCACGCAGATTTCTCCCTTTATGCTGCGCCTGAACCGTCAGCCGATGCTGCCGACTGACTACACGCTCATGGATTTTGATACACGATTATTGCCGAAGACTCGCTCTGATGCAGTCGCCGAAACTCGCGAACGATTGAAATATTATACAAAGATCGTCCGCGAAGCTCGTGATAAAGCTTTGAAGAAACAGCGATTGGCTTACAATGCTGATCATGTTGATGTTGAATACAAGGAAGGATCGCACGTTTTGCTCTACATCCCTTTCCTTCAGAACAAACTTCGACCGGAATGGCGAGGACCGTTTATTATCAAGGAACGCCTCTCCCCGGTCACCTATAGGATTGAGTCTCTCGACTCTCCGCCCGAAGAGCGGCGTGTTCATGTAAGTCAGATCACGCCTGTGATGGTACCTCCGATCGTTGATCAAACCATCCGCAAACCCGAAGAAACCTTCCGTGATGATTATCAGCACGGTAAGTTTGTTGTTTTCCGAATTCCCGAGCGCTCTGATTGGCGCAAGAAGATTTATGTTGCTGAAGTTTACGAGCCTTACGATTACCAAAATGATCGTGGTGCTCTACATTTCTATTCCGATTTGGGTCCGAACGATGATGTCGCTTATTTCAAGCCGACCTCTCACCTTTCGCACCGCAAGCTCAAGCCCGAATTCAAGGACGTTGAAGGTCGAAGTTTCACCGACAAGTCCCGAATTTCCTCCAACACAACTCCTTGTGTCACGGATTTCGCTCCGCACGAGATTGACGTGTTGGTCCCCAAGTTTACTTTACGCAGTGGTCGAGTTCCTGAACCGATCATCACCCGCGTTTACCAGAAGATTCGTTCACGAGATGCTCGTAAGGCGAAGCCGCGCTCCTCGCGCTAGCACCTCGCTGGGGCAGCTCGAATTCTTACCAGGGGAGTCCTGTGGCGGCAACTTCCGCCTCCTAAGGCTTACCCCTCTTCTAGGGCCCCCCCTTATCAGGGGCACCCTACTCCGTTCCGATGATGTCAGTGTTCTCTATGACATCATCTTCCTTTTCCGTGACGCATGTCACCCTGATTTCTGATTTTCGATTATCCTTGATCATAAAGCAACAGCCGATCCTCAAGTTGAGAGGACCAGGCACGGAAGTTGTTTGTGGTCGCGTGGCGGGAGAACGGCCATCCTCGTCCAGTGATCCCACCAAGGGCACGGACGCGATCGGCGAGCCAGGATTCGAAGGCACGCCAGGTAGCCCCTAAAATTCTCCTTACGCTACATGTGTGGCCCTGTGGGTGTTTGTCTACACCCGAGGCGTTGTCCCTCGATTTAGGGTAAGGATAAGGTAGGCGCGCGAGCAAGACATTGATCCTCCAAGCCGTCTACGGCGACCTCGCAGACTATTTCCACGAGCCGCGGCGGCTCTTTCAGCGCGCCATTCTCACGCCCCGTCGAAACGATGTTGTCGATGCTGACAACGCGCGCATGACCGCGGCCTTTTTTTCCCGGAGACGAGGCGTCGGAGTTCTTTTCGGCTGACTAGGCTGGGTCGGAAGACGACGCCTCGCTCTTTACAGTAGAGTTTTGAACTCCCTGACAACCAACGGCATGCTGACTTTGATCGCGAGCTTAAAGTCTTCGCAACCTCGACCCGTCGCACGGCCAGTGCAACGGTACCAGATACATGATCGATCTTGTCGTGTCACCGAGGCTCCTCCAACCTGTATCCCTTAAGGCCCGCCGACGCCAAACGATCAACAAGAGCCAGGGCCAGACGCCCCGCGAGGTCGGCGTCCTCTTGCCCAAGCCCGTCTTCTGTCACGTCCAGCTCTACGTGGCTCTCTGTCGATCGGCAACCCCGAGGATATGCTCTTCTGAGTCGACGACTCCACCCTACCCGACACGTGCTGCGCAATACCGATAAGCCCCCTCCCGGCGTCTACACGCGCACTGTAAGTGAACTTACTGGGACCAGGTGAACTTACGGAGGTTAGAGATTGGGACTAGGTGAAATTAGTGACCAGGCGAACTTACTGGGACCAAGTGAACTTACTGGGGTTTTAGGAGTAAACTCAAAGGTTAGCGGCGTGTGCGGATCAAAGCAGCTTAGATTGGCGAGGGTGAGAGGGACGAGTTCAAAGGAGAGGGGTGAGTGGATGTGAGCACGAGTGGGCTTACGCCGAACTTACTGGGGTTAGAGATTGGGACTAGGTGAACTTACTGGGACCAGGAGAACTTACTGGGGTTAGAGATTGGGACTAGGTGAACTTACTGGCGAACTTACTGGCCTGCACTTGTGTGTTACTTATAGCACTGTACAAGATCACAGAGCGGTTGTCTCGCTTAAAACTAACAGCTCATGAACAACATGCCTCCAACCACTCTTCCCCGGACGATCACCTTCTTCATCTGCGTGACAAGTTACTCTCATGTATTCAGAGCATTCCCCTCTCGTGTGAATCGGAAGATTCTTCTATCTTCACGGGTCCGTTCGCCGAGTCCAACTTCTTGGAAAACCAACTGGACACCCTACAACTCGATTAGCTTGTTCCATCCATACTGAATGCTTTACTTGCATTCACATTTCGCATGGTACCACACCATTCTGCTATTGTCGTTCGCCACCTTACAACAGAAGCTGACGACGATTCCAACACTCTCGAACCAGTAACGATATCTACTACCTCAGATAACCCTAACACACTGTCTGTTGTACCTGTGTTTCGTACCGTTCTGGTCAAAAGCATCAAATCTACCCTCAGCTCCTCCACCAAATCTAAGCCTTAAGACACTCCTTCTATACTCTTGATGCTTCGTATGTGACCTCTGCGACCATCAAGACTGTATACTCCTTTTTCTTTCCTTCATCATCATCTTTCTCAAGAGATGTTTTATAGTCGCACCTTGCGCTTAAGACATCTCGAGGGGGTGCAGAGAAATCTGATGCCTCTTACCCTTATCCGTCCGTCGAGAAGAAAGTGATCTCTTCCTTACCCTTCTTCTTCCTTTCTACACAGTCAATTAGTCCTCTGATTTGTGCTCAAGCTCATCATCATGGTCTAGCGCGCCCCGAGGTATGTCCGTACTATACACTTTTAACCTTTCTCGTGTAGTTCTAGATGCCGCCTGTCGTGTTCTGAGGATATAGGGAACATACCTTTCATTCCCCGAATTACACATTTCCAGACGTTCATGATGAGACGGGATGGTTTTCCCAGGTGACTCACCACTGCATGCTAAATGCTCTGCGCCAGAATCACAGAGTAAAATCACACACAGTGTGTGGGGTAGAGGCGAGGGACGAGTACGCGTTGTTGATTGCGGACCGCCACTGCGCGCCAGACGTTTCTGCGACGAAGTGCGACGTCCTGCTGGGGGCGGGCAGCCTGGGTGGGGCAGCCCGAGGCGGTGGTGAGTGCAGCACGCCTAGGGTTTAGGAGCATATTATTGTTCGAAAAAGGTGTGATAAAAGGTCCGAGAATGTCCTCCTCTTCCTCTTCGTTGGTCAACGTGGTGGTCGAGGGGTGTTGCCACGGGTCCCTCGACGAGATCTACGAGACCGTGCGCGAGATCGAGCGACGGCGTGCCGTGAAGGCGGACTTGCTGCTGCTGTGCGGCGACTTTCAGGGGCTTCGGGTCGAGCGAGACTTGGAGGCGCTCGCCGTGCCGTCCAAGTATCGCAAGTTGGGAGGGTTTGGGCGGTATTACCGCGGCGAAGCTGAGGCATTGTGTCTGACGATACTGGTGGGGGGAAACCACGAGGCGTCGAACGCGCTGGGGGCGTTGTATTACGGGGGCTGGGTGGCTCGGCGGATCTACTACTTGGGAGCGGCGGGCGTCGTGTCGTTTCGAGGGCTGAGGATCGCCGGTTTGTCTGGGATCTACAACCGGCACCACTACCACCTCCATCACTTCGAGACGACGGCAGCCAGAGGTGACGACCGGAACGTGCGGTCGGCGTACCACGTTCGAGAAATAGACGTCTTCAGATTGGCTCTGCTCGCGAACCGTCCCGACGTCTTTTTGTCGCACGACTGGCCGCGCGGCGTCGAACGCTGGGGCAACCTCGAGAAGCTGTTGCAGGAGAAGCCGTTTTTTCGCGAGGACGTCCAGCGCGGCCAGCTCGGAAGCCCCGCGAACGAATTGTTGTTGCGAATCTTGAAGCCGCGACGATGGTTTTCCGCGCACCTCCACTGCAAATTCGCGGCTCTCGTTACGCACGACGCGGCTCGAGATATCACTACCAGTTTCCTCGCGCTCGACAAGTGCCTGCCGCGACGCGACTTTCTCCAGCTCGTGACTTTGGAAGGACAACCCGTCCTCGGCGATGAACCCGATCGCCTCTACTACGACGCCGAGTGGATCGCGATCCTGAGGAAGACCCACGGCATCGACGGGGCCTTGCCCCCCCCCGCGACGGTCCCGATCCCCCAGACGTTCCCGCGGGTCGCGCCAGAGGACCTCGCCGCCGTCCGAGCCTTGGATTTGCGAATTCCGACCGACTTTGCGCCGCTCCCCGTCGTCCGCGTCCACCCCGCCAACCCCCTCTCCGAGGGAAACCCCCAGACCGACCGCTTCCTTGCGCATTTTGGCTTGCCCCACGTCGTCACCACCCCCTACGCCCCGCCGCCACCGCCGGTCCTTCGCACCGTCGTCGACCCCAACGCCATCGCGCTCGACGACGAGGAAGAAGAAGAAGAAGAAGAAGAAGATTTTGCCCCGCCAGGAGGCGAGGAGGCCGAGGAGGGTCGGAAGAAGCAAAAAAAACGATGAGATTGATTGCTTACCCTCAAAAAAAGTCATGGCCAACGCCTCGTGCTTCTTTCTGACGACGGCGGCCGCGGCGGCGGCAATGGCGCGGAGCACGACGGTTACGGTCGGGTCGCACGACACGGTTCCCAACGCGCAGACGTGGTCGCGGCTCGGGTGGACGAGCCTGAACAGCACATCGCCTGTCGTCGCTTTGAATATCCACGACCCTTCGCGCGGCGTGTGCCGGCCGGCGCTCGGGAAGAGCTCTACGTGTCTCGGCGAGGAGACGTTGCTCGCGGCGAGCAAGTGGGGTCTCTTCTTCCACGGCGGCACCGACAGCATCGTCGGGCGCCGCGTCGACACAGCCTTGTCGCTCGAGACGTGCGACGTAGAGTTCGACGAGACGGTCTTCGTGCTCAACATCCTGACGTGGCAAGTCGGCCACCTCCTCGTCGACATCCTCGAGCCGCTGTTCTACGCAACGGGTGGCGACAAGGCGCACCTTTTCTTCCACGTGGCCAACGCGGACGAGCAGCGCGTGCTCTCGGACAAACTGTCGCTCGTCGACGCCGACACGCCTTTCAGCCTGTTGCGGCGCTTCACCGATCATCGCGTGCGCGCGCGCGCCGAGCTCGCGGACCTCGGTCGTGCGTGCTTCGCGGACCTCCGTTTGGAACTCGACGCGAGCCAGACCTACTACGCATCGGCGGGGACTGCGACGCCTTCCCTTCGCGAGAGATATCGTCGCTTCAAGGCCTTCCTCGACGTCGACGCGCCGAAATCGAGCGGCGGCGGCGGAAAAAACCGGGTCGTGTTGGTGCGCCGCAAAGGCTCGCGCGAGCTGTTGAATTTTGAGACTCTGAAAAAGGCGGCGGCCGAGGAGGTCGCGGCGCGCTCGAAGTCGCTCGAGGTCGTCTCTCTCGAGGACGAACCGTTCTCTCGACAGCGCGAGATCTTGGCCGCCGCGGACGTGCTCGTCGCGCAGTACGGCACGGCCGCGCACAACGTCGTGTTCATGCGGCCTGGTGCCGTTCTCTTGCTGCTGCTCCAGCCCGGGTGGTGCTCGTTTGCCTGGCACTACGCCCTCCAGGCCAACCTCTCGGGCGTCGGAACGGTCCGCGTCTGCGCGCCCGGCACTCCGAGGGCCTTTCGGTGGACTCACCGGGCGTGGCTCCAGGGACCGTGGATCACCAAGGACGCCGCCTTCGAGATCGACGAATCTCTATTTAGGAGAGCCCTGGTCGCCGCCCTCGACGCGGAGGACGGCGTCGCCGTTTTCGGACTCGAAGAAGAAGATGACGACGACGACGACGAAGAAGAGGACGACGCGGGTGGTCCGCGGGTCCACGCGTCCGACGCGCGCGTCGAGAGCGAAGGTGGTCTGGCCAAGGTGATGCTGGTACTCGAAGTGGTCGGCGCGGCGCCTCGGAACGACCAGGAGGTTCTGCTTGGCCTCCCCCGCGAGGTCCTCGACAGCGAGCGCGTCAGGCTGTGCGTCGCGGCCCCGGTCGGGGCCGACGCGGCCTGCTTCAAAGCGTCGGCGTTCAACGAGTTCAGCACCCTGGACCTGCGCGTCGCCTGGCAGGAGCGCGTCACGCTCCGGTGCTGGCTCGAGCTCGACGGCACGGAACTCGCGGCGAGCGAGACGTATTGGACGGGGCGCGTCGTTGCGGAGACGCCCGGGCTCGGACTCGCGACGATCACGCACTCCCCTCGACCGATAAGCGCCGACGGCGAGCCGCTCGTCTTGGATTGGAGGGTGTTCCGACCCGGCGAAACCCTCGAGGTCGCCGTCGCCTCCCGACGGGGGGGGGAGGCAACGCTGGTCGCCAGATTAGACGTACGTCTCGAGCTCCAGCGGAACGTCGCCGCGTTCTGCCGCCGCGTTCTCGGCGAGGTGCGGTGCGCCGACCTGACCGAGGCGGTCGACGCGCTCGCGCGTCGCAGGCTGCGCGCCGCGCGCCTCGGGCTCCCGATCGCGCAGGCGACGCCGACGCGCGAGCGTCCGTTCGTCTTCCTGCACAACGAGAAGACGGCGGGCTCGAGCTTGCGCCGGCATATCGCTGCGAGCGCGAGGCGCCTGGGCGTCGCTTTTTACGTTCCGTGCTACGACGCCGACGCCGTCTACCACCAGGATGAGCGGTGCTATGCCTTCGACCTCGAGAACGCGAGCCTCGCCAACGGGGGCGACAGAGCCGAACTCGCCGTCGTCGCCGGCCACTTTCAGTGGGGCGTCTGGGGGCGAGCGGACCACCCCGCCTGTTTCACGATGGTCCGCCACCCCGTCGACCGCGCGATTTCGCTCTACTACGAACGCGTCTTCCAGCGCGACGATGACCTCGGAGGACGACGACTCAACGACCTCCAACCCGACTATTTCCAGTGGCTCCTCGAGGAGTTCAAAGGATCGGCCTTCGGCAAGTACCGCGACGAGGGCATGTGCGACGCCGCGTGCAAGATGCTCCTCGGTCTCAACCTCCACAAAGGCCGGGGACCGGCCGACCTCGAGCTCCTCCGGAGAAACCGCCCCGACCTCTTTGCAGCAGCAGCGGGGGGTGCTCTTTTTCTCAACGCCTCGCTCGCCGCCGATCGCCTGAAACAGTGCGTCGTCGGCTTCCAGGACGACGCGCCGGCGACGCGCCGCGCCCTCGCCGCCTGGTTCCCGTGGCTGACCCTCGCGGACGAGGACCGCTTGAACTCGGGATTTTCTGACGTCGAGGACCGCCACGCCTTGAGACACGATCTTCGCGCTCGCCTCGAAGCCTGCAACGCCTGCGACCTCGCGCTCTACGATGTTGCTCTCCAGCTCAAACGCCGCCAAGAGGCCGCCCTCGTCGACTCGTGAGGAGGTTGGTGTACTACAACTGAAATTTATTTTATTTTGTTGGAAAAAAAAACAAACACTCACACTCCTTCCTTCTTTCTATACCTAAAAAGCGAGGGCGAACTGAATGTCCGGGTTGGAAAGGCACTGTTCGCCGGTGGCGAAGAGCGAGTTGACGCTCTCCGAGAAAGCGGCAACTAGCGGCCGGTAATTCTTGCCGACAAAGCTCGGCGGCTCGACCGCCGCCGCCGCCGACGCCGCCGCCACGGAGAAGAAGGAGTACGCACCGCATCGAGGATCTTCTTCCGCCGGAGGCGTCGGAATTTTCACACCCATCGGCGTCGGCGTCGTCGTCGTCGTCATGGTCGCATTCGGTACGACAAAAAAATCTGGGTCGAGGTATTTGAGTTTGAGGATGATCCAGGCCTGGACGAAGGCAGGAAGGCGGTAGTGGTAGTCGCCCTTGCTCGGGTCGACGAGCGAGGCAGCCAGGTTGTGAAAGCGATGGCCAAGGTCCTTGAAGATCGCAGCCGAGGTCGACGTGTGCTGTGGCGACGAGGCCATAACAGTCTTGTGGGCGTCGGCGGCGACCGCGTCGACGAGTCTGTGGTGGTCTGCGTACTCGAGCTTGGCCACCCACCACACAACCTCGGGAAAGTGCTGCACGTCAACTTTCGCCTCGAGCATCGCGGCAAGCTTTCGCGTAGTCGCCAGCTCGGCACCGCGCGGCTTGACTCGGGACCGCGAGACCGTCGCCACGACGTCTTCGAGGGATTGCGCCTTGGCCAGGGCTACCGTCGTGCGCTCGATCGACGCGCGATTCGACAAAAACAGACCGCGCTCTGGCTCATCCTCCACGACAATCGGGCCGCGTTGGGCCCTACGACTTCCCGGCTCGTACTTGAGCAGCTCGAGGACCTCGAGGGCGCCGGGCTCGGGGCCTCGTTTTTCAAACACCCAGCCCCGCCCATCAGCGAGCTTCACATAGATGACGCCGTCGAGGGCCATGGACTTGGACGCCATAAATTCCTCGCCATACTCGAGGACTTCAGTGCCCACCAAGGGCCCGTCGAGGCTCGGGGACGCGCGGACGTGGACCCCTCCGCGGTAAACAACGCGGTACCGCCACCGTTCCTCCTCCATGCGTCACCCAAATCCTTTCTTGGTCAGACGGTAGACAGAATTTTTCAAACACTACTCTTTGATTGTATACTCCCTAAACCCTACACGTCGACGCCGACGACGGAGGCACCACCACGCAGGAATGCGCGCCAGCGATGCCAGCGCGGGGTGGGGGGCTGGGTCGCGTAGGTTGCTTGCTTGCAGTCGTGGAGAGAAAAGTCGAGCTCGGCGTGCATCTCGGCGTCGAGGGCGGGGTCGTCGTGAAGCTGGGTGTCGCGGAGGGCAAGGAGGGCGGGCTCGATGTCAGGCCAAGCGGCGACGAGCATGCCGCAGGGCATGAAGGGGTTCCGGAGGATGTCGGTCGAGGCGTGGTCGATCCAGGTACTGAGGTCCGACTGGAGGGGTGAGATAAATTTCAGGACTCGGGCGAACGTCCGCGTGGAGCCGAGCATGGCGTCCTTGAGGAGATCCTCGTAGAAGACCTCGTGGAGGTGGCCGGGTGGGATGACGGCGCGCATATCCTCGCGGTGGGCCACGGCGACTCTCAGGGACTCTCGAACGGAGCTCACCAGCTTGTGCGTGTCGACGTCGAGCGGTTCGAAGCCCGCCATCGGATCGCCGCCCTTCCGCGTGTGCGCGACGCCCGTCTCGGAGAGGCGAAGAATCGACAACACCTTGCGGACGTGCGAGCGGCGAATGAGGTGGACAATCTTGACATCGTGCGACACCAACCACTCGAACATGGTGCGGCTGAGTTCCGTCGGCTCGCTCCTCGAGCCCGGGATTTGGTTGTACATCAACTTGCACCCGCACGCCGTCCGCGGCTCTCCCGGGCCGCTGTCGTCGACGCTGCAAGCGAACTTGTCCATTGCCTTCCGCAACACCGCCTCGAAGTCGGGCCACTTCATTGCGGTGACCTGGTCAAAGCTCAGCTTCATGTCGCGCAGCACCTGTCCCGCGGGCTCGGAAACGACCGTTCGCACGGGCCCTCCGCTTTGCTGGATACTCCGGAGCATACTCATGAAGTACGTGCTTCCGGACCGCTGCGTGCTGACGACTATGAAGGGCTGCACGGTCCCCGTCCGCGCCGCGAGCCGACGGCTCAGGTCACCCGTGAGAGGCACAGATGGATGCAACAAAATGTCTTCATCTCCCTTTGGTGGTGCTGGTGCTGGTGGTGGTGGTGGTGAGAGCGCGCGCACCGCGCACCACCCAATGACGACCACACCGCACACCACGATCTTGTGCCAGGAGGACTGCAACCACCGCGAGCACACCATTCGTCGCCGGCTCTTCCGTCGCCACCGTGGGGTCAACGCGCTCAACAACATGCAGCGGTTGCCACAGCTGACGTGGTCTTCAACGGATCGATATCATGGGGATGTCGAATGCTGGCTTCACGGCGGTGACGGAGGCGTTCGCTCACAAAGCATACGACGTCACGAATTACTGGGTCAAGTTCATGCCGCCGCTCTGCATCTGCACGTTGTGCACGATCACGACAAAATTGGAGCTCGAGCCGGAGGAGGCGGTCCTGTCAAACAAGAACTGCCTCTGCACGTCGATCGAGCGGCGCCCGTATGGCGAGCTGGGCTCGGTCGAAAAGAACACGGCCTTCGGGTGTTGCGCGTCCTTTCAGTTCGGCAAGGTCGTGGTGATGCCGGGCTGTGGGTGTAGTGGGCGGCTCGTCGAGGAGATCGTGCGCGAGCTCAAGGCTCGAATGAAAGCGCGGGGTGACACGGGCCAGATCCGACGCGCGGAGCAGCACCTCGCCGAAATCCAAGTCGTGAGAATAGGACTCCGTCTCTCTGCGCACAATCTGTCGTCTCTAGGTCAAAGCCGACGTCGCCAACCTCAACGCCAAGGTGGACGCAATTCTTGAACATCTTAAAATTGCACCCCCCCAGCCGGTCGCCGCCGCCTCCATGGTCGAGCGCCTGTGATCGTGATCGACCCCCCCCCGAACATTTTTCTTGCTTCGGATTCGCTGCGCCCTCGCGGCCAACTTTGCGCCCTTTAGGACGGACGGACGGACGGACGCCCTCCTCCATCGCACTTTTTTTTTGTTGTTGTTGACCCGGCGGGAAAATGCGCACGAGGGTCGATTGAGAAACGCGGGGGCCAAAATCCTTCAGTGACTATGCAAAGGACCGTAATAGTATACATCCCGAGGTGATCTTTTCCATGTGAATGACATCGTCGAGGACCTTGAGCAGCAGCAGCAGCAGCAGCAGCAGCAGCAAGGTTGCGAATGTTCGTGGAGGACATTTTGCATAGTATGTATGGCCAGGGTCGTCGCATGCAGTGCTACGAAACACGGGCTATCTCGGTCGGGAGGGCACGACGGTTACCGTCTACGCGCGGTACGGTGTCGACGACACCTCGCAGCGGGCGCTCCATTTTTACGACGCCGTAGCTAGAGTGCTTGAGGTGCCCGAAGGACAAAAAGACCACCTATTCTCGGCGGAGCCGGCCTTGCCGATGGTCGCATCCTGCGTAGACTTGTAGACTTTGGCTAGAGGTCGGTCTTCCATGCCGACGCAGCGGCGTGCGTTGCGTCGGATGATCGTCTTCAGTACGGGTACGTCGGGCGAAGGTGCTCGGGGTTGCCGTTGCCAAGCGAGTCCGTTAGAAGGTTCTCGAGGAGGAGCTTGCCCTCGGCTTTGCGCCATCTTCGAGGAAGATGTTGTGCACACAACTGTCGAGGCGACAAGGCGACGTGTCGTCGCCGACTTCTCGAGATGACATTGGCAGTTTGCGAAAGAGACCTCGAAGAGGCTGGCGTGCTCGATGGTCGACAGTACTTTCAGCTGCTCGAGTTCCTCGCACACCGCCGCCTCGACATGCATCTGGATCTCGCGGACGGTGGCGATACTCGTCCGCGTGCTTCGGCGCGACCGCCATGCTAGCGAGTCTCCGTCGCTCCTTGGCTGCGACGTCGGCTCCGTATAACTTCTCGCCGCCGTCAGGTCGACCATCATTCTTGGCCTCGCCGCCGTTGGAAGTCCATGCGCGTTTTAAGCCGTTCGCGCCAAGTTGTGCTGTCACCATTTCCACTCCCGGATGGACGGGTAGCTCCTGCTGCTCAAGGGTATAAAGGATCTAACGGTCATATCGCAACCAACAATAAGTCCGTTCCGTGACACATATCGTATGGGTATCGATACGCCGGCGTTAGTACGAGCGGGCGACGTGGTCGAGGCGAAGATCTTGACGACGTCGTTGGTGGTGCGGGTGACAACGACGGGTGGGCTCCACGTGTTGGCGGAGGAACCAGATGTCGTGCCGCCGGACAACGACGACGACATGATCTGGGCGGCGCGCGACGAGCACCGCCTCCTCGTGCGGCTGGGTGGGTACCCGCGCACCGTCTACGCGAGCATTGAGGCGCGGAGGTCGGGGGCGATCGCCGTCGGCAACGAGACGCGATCTGTTCGGGTCGTGATGTCTCGGCAACAACGGCCGCGCAGTCGACGACCGAAAGTGCTGCGCCGAGGCGAGCGCTTCAACCTCACGTTGCCCTGCGAAATCGTGCCAATCCCGGCCGGACTCCGGCCCGCGCGCCACCCATGCGTCACATGGAGGCGACTCGCCCTCGTCACGACCTGCTTTGCGGCCGTCGTCGAGCTGGAGGCCGTCTTTCCCGGAACGTACGCCGCGCCGTCGCCGCGACACAAAAACGCCACGCCGTGCGCGTCGTCGGCTCGAGACGTCCGCAGCGTCGTGATTCGCCGAACAGGTGCTGTCGTCGTCGCCGAATAGACTTAATATTTTTTAGTGAATGAATGAATGAATGAATGAATGCTAGTCTCGACGAAGATAATATTGACGGATTCTCGAATGTGCAGCCTTCTTCGGCGGCAGCGGCGGCGATTTTTTTTTCTTCTGGATGCGGAGGAACGGGGGTGCGAAGGGATGAGGCGGTAGTGGTGGTTGTTTGTGAGAGAATTCACGGCGGCCACCCAACGAATTATAGCGCGCAAGTACATATCTGAAAGAGAGGAGAGTGGAAGTCATCATACAGTGGCAGCGAGAAGCGGAGTACGGCGGCGGCCCGCGAAGAAGAGGCGGGCCTCGACACACGAGAAAAGAACGCTCTACCGGACGGACGGACGGACTGGCTTTCTTTCGTTCGCTCGCGGAGGAGGTCGTCGTCGTCGTCGTCGCCGGCTGCTCGCCACGCGAAACAACGCAGGCCAGGCTGTCAGTCCTTACTTTGGAAAGAGCATGGGCTCGATGGTCTTCCAGAGGACCGAAAACATGGCACCCTGGATGCCGTTGGAGATGAGCTTGGTGCCGAGACCGCGGCCGAGGAGACCCATGACGCCGTCCTGGGCGATGATTTGCTGAGCACACTGAACGTAGGTGATGGTAGGGTCGGGGTGGGTTTGCTTGTAGACCTTGACGACGCGGATGGAGTTGGAGGTGCAGTCGGAGACGGCCGAGGCGCAGAAGCCTTGGAAGGCGCGGCGGCCGAGCTTCTCTACCCCGCTGTACGGCGAGCCGTCCGCGTGGGTTGTCGGGAGCACGTCATTGAGCGTGTTGTAGGTTGCAAACCAGGGATAGTAGCCGACGATGTTGGCGACGATGGCGCCGTAGCCGCCGTTGTAGAGGATGATGGGGCCCTTGAGCTTGAGCTTTTCGACGAGAAGAGCAATACCCTTGGAGCCCTCGGTCTGCATGGTCGTTTTCCACGTGTCGATCGGCATCAAGAAAAGCCGCCAGCTCGCGGCCGTGATCGAGCAAAAGGCCGTCTTCACCGGCGCCGCGAGATCCTTGGTTTGGGCGTAACTGTCGAGGATGACGAGCGTGCCAGTGTTGGCCGCCTGCGGTCGGGTCGATCGGTCGGTCACGGTGTGAGACGGACTGTATCGCCGAAGCGCGAGAGCGGCCCCTGCATGAGTGCCGGGACGAGGCCGCGGTAGAAGCGCGCGACGCCCGCGATGCCCCCTCCGCCGTCTTTGTAGAGCGCACCGATCGCCGTCAGGGTCCCGGTACCGTAACTGCGAAAAGCCGAGCCTCAGAGAAACGCCAACTCAAACGGCGCACCGATACTGGTAGTTGACCGTTGTCCGGAGCCACATCAGGCACAGGATGTTCAGGCCCATCGCGACGCCGCCGGCTGCGCCGGAGGGCAGCGCGCGCGCGGCCGCCTTCTTGAGCACGGCGATCAAGTCGGGGCCCTCGGATGCGGAGCAGACTAACATCGGGCTCGCGTACACCACCGGCTCTTTGCGAGCCAGTAGTTGGGAGTAGAGACGATGGCTCTCCATCGCCGCGTCACCAAACCCCACGTACGAAAGCCAGAAAGCGCCCCCAGCTCCCCCCCGATTTGCTTCCCCGCACGGAACAGAATTCTGCCAAGAAGAATCGAGGGTCGTTCTTTTTTGGCCACTCGTCTCTTTACTACTAACGAGTTAAGAGGCGCAGACTTTTTTTTTTTTCCAGTACCCATACATCTGCTTTTTTATGATATCACGTTCTTTTTGGTTTTTTTTTTGAATTTTTATGAGATCTCTGCTATGCCCTTCTGGCACATCCTCACACGCGACACAACGCACCGTAAGACCACGGTGGGGGAAGAGGGCGAACGTGAGGGCCGCCGTTTCGCGTCGAGTGTGCTTATGGCGCTAGCATCGCGAGCGTTCGCGTGACTAAGTTCACCTAGTCCCAATCTCTAACCCCAGTAAGTTCACCTGGTCCCAGCACGTCCACCTACCGTGCGCGTGTAGACGCCGGGAGGGGGCTTATCGGTATTGCGCAGCAAGTGGGGTAGGATGGAGTCGTCGACCCAGAAGAGGATATCCTCGGGGTTGCCGACTCGACAGAGAGCCACGTAGAGCTGGACGTGGCAGAAGACGGGCTTGGGCAAGAGGACGCCGACCTTGCGGGGCGTCTGCCCCTGGCTCTTGTTGATCGTTTGGCGTCAGCGGAGCTTAAGGGATACTGGTTGGAGGAGCCTCGGTGACACGACACGATCGATGATGTATCGGGTGCCGTTGCAGTGGCCGTGCGACGGGTCGAGGTTGCGAAGACTTTAAGCTCGAGATCAAAGTCAGCATGCCGTTGGTGGTCAGGGAGATGAAAACTCGACTGTAAAGAGCGAGGCGTCGTCTTCCGACCCAACCTAGTCGGCCAAAAAGAACTCCGACGCCTCGTCTCCGGGAAAGGCCGCCGTCATGCGCGCGTCGTCAGCATCGACAACATCGCTTCGACGGGGCGTGAGAATGGCGCGCTGAAAGAGCCGACGCGGGTCGTGGAAATAGTCCGCGAGGTCGCCGTAGACGGCTTGGAGGATCACTGTCTGGCTCGCGGGCCAAACTGATCCTTACCCTGAATCGGGGGACAAACAAACACCCACCCCCATCCTTCATGCTCCCCACACACACCCGCCTCTTACCAGTCTTCTTAACTACTAATCGACAGATATTTGTTTGTCTGTTTGTTTGTCTGTCTTTAAATGTCGACTGCTAAGAGGGGGGGGGGGGTGTGGGGAGCGTGAAGGATGTGGGTGGGTTTGTGGGGTATGAGGGATGTGCCTGACGGGCGGAGATAAGTACGCGGGGCCTAGTCGGGGCCATCGCCGAGGCGTGGGGCAGGCGAAGAGAGGACGGGCCCCGCCCGTAGGTCGTACGTTTGTTTGTCTGTCCCTCGATTTAGGGTAAGGATCATGTAGGCGCGAGTGTAAGGATCAGGTAGACGCGAGAGCCAGACAGTGATCCTCCAAGCCGTGTACGGCGACCTCGCAGACTATTTCCACGAGCCGCGGCGGCTCTTTCAGCGCGCCATTCTCACGCCCCGTCGAAACGATGTTGTCGATGCTGACAACGCGCGCATGACCACGGCCTTTTTTTCCCGGAGACGAGGCGTCGGAGTTCTTTTCGGCTGACTAGGCTGGGTCGGAAGACGACGCCTCGCTCTTTACAGTAGAGTTTTCAACTCCCTGACAACCAACGGGATGCTGACTTTGAGCGCGAGCTTAAGGTCTTCGAAACCTCGACCCGTCGCACGGCCACTGCAACGGTACCAGATACATGATCGATCGTGTCGTTGTCACCGAGGCTCCTCCAACCTGTATCCCTTAAGGCCCGCCGACGCCAAACGATCAACAAGAGCCAGGGCCAGACGCCCCGCGAGGTCGGCGTCCTCTTTCCCAAGCCCGTCTTCTGCCACGTCCAGCTCTACGTGGCTCTCTGTCGATCGGCATCCCCGAGGATATACTCATCTGGGTCGACGACTCCACCCTACCCCACACGTGCTGCGCAATACCGATAAGCCCCCTTTCCGGCGTCTACACGCGCACTATAGGTGAACTTACTGGGACCACGTGAACTTACTGGGGTTTGGGATTGGGACTAGGTGAACTGAGTGACCAGGTGAAACTGGGACCAGGTGAACATACTGGGGTTTTCAGAGTTAAGGGTTTTTAGAGTAAACTCAAAGGTTGGCGGCGCGTGCGGATCAAAGCAGCTTAGATTGGCGGAGGCGAGAGCGACGAGCTCAAAGGAGTTGGTTAGAGCTAGGTTAACTTACTGACCAGGTGAACTTATATGAAACTTACTGGGATTAGGCGAACTTACTGGGGTTAGAGATTGGGAGTAGGTGAACTTACTGGCCTGCACTTGTCGACATTTAAAGACAAACAAACAAACCTTGTCGCACATACGTCCGGCGGCAGCATGCGTACGACCTACGGGCGGGGCCCGTCCTCTCTTCGCCTGCCCCACGCCTCGGCGATGACCCCGACTAGGTCCCGCGTACTTATCTCCGCCCGTCAGCCACATCCCTCATACCCCACAAACCCACCCACATCGTTCATGCTCCCCACACACACCCCCCTCTTAGCAGTCGACATTTAAAGACAAACAAACAAACAAACAGACAAACAGACAGACAGACAGACTGCCTCTTAGCAGTCGACATTTAAAGACAGACAGACAGACAAACATCTGTCGATTAGTAGTTAGGAGGATTACTGCGATCATAATTTTTCGGGACGTTGGAACGGCCACCTTGTGGATCAGCACGGCCAATGACGTTTTCGTTTTCGTCGTGGGCGCCGTGGCGTGTGGTTCTCGACCATCGAACGGAGACGAGGAGCGCCTATAAAAAATAAATGGCCGCCTGCACCCGAGTTCTGGCGAGGAGTGCATCTCTTGGGGGTCCGCCGAGATTTCGCCGTGCTGCGAGTTGATCGCCAGGATAGTTGTTCGCGCCTCTGCCGCCCGTTTTTACCGCTGTTGTCTTCTCCGCGCGCATACGCCTCCGCCTCCGCCTCCGCCTCCGCCTCCGCCTCGTGTCCCTTGCGCCTAGCGGCACAAACCTCTTTGGTCACACTCTCTCTCGGTCGACACCTTTTTCACTTTCCTACATAGAGCATTCTTCGGTGTGCCTTCTACAATTGTATGATTTCATTCTTTTGCGGGATTTTATCAGAACGCGTTGTGTGTAGTATTTCGTGCAACAATGAAGCACGGAAAATTGCTACGTATCGTAGGCTTTTGGGAAAGTCTGCATCTTTCTTGATGTTGCGAGTGATGTGGCGATGACCGAGGGCGGGGAGGAATACTGCGCCGGTGCCGGGCGAATCCTGACATGAGCGAGGGAACGGCCGAGGCTTCGTGCGGCCGCACCCAGCCCGATGAGCCGGAGCTTGAAGTAATTCACGGTACGAGCCGGGCGACCTCGCCGTCTTCGATGGTGGTGCACGATGATGCGGCGACCTCGTCGGAGCGTACCGTGGGGTGGGAGTTGTGGACAATGGGACTCGCAGCGCTCGCGATGAGCGCGGTGGCCAACGTCCTCGTCCACCAGGCGAGGACGGTACACCGTCTCGAGCTCGAGCTCGACAGACTCAACTCTGACGTCTTGGTGGCGACGGTCTCCTCGTCTTTCGACGACTCCTCGACTCGTCGGCGTCTCGACGACGCCCTGGATGACTTCAAGTCGAACTTTGTTGGCGTTCGAATGTGGGTCACTCGCGACGCGGCGAGAGACTTTGGGGACTACGGAGAGGCGTACGAGGCGCTTCTCTACGACGGCAACGCCGCGAGTTACCGCGAGCCCGAGAAACGGTTTCGAGACTCGCTCGCCGACGTCCACGGCGCCGCGGTCTTCTGGGTCGCGTTACTGGTGGGCGCGACGACGGCCGTCTTTGCCACTACGGCGGGGTGTTGGTGGCTCTCGGGCCGACGACGACGACGACGACGACGACGACTTGGAGAAGAATGCCGTCGACGGCCACCAAAACGACGACGACGTCTCCTCTGTGATATCGTGGGACGTCATCAGCATCGTGCCGTCCCACCTCTCGACCCGACGAGGCTCCTCGAGGGCCTGCCGCCGGCATTCGTGATCGACGAGGCGATGCGCGTCGTGAGCGTGAACGGCGCGGCCGCGTCGACGTTTGGCTTCGACGAAAGCGACCTCATAAATCGGCCAATCACCCTCGCGTTGGACCTCGACGACCTGGCCCAGGAGACCTTGTTTGGGTGCCGGACCTCGTCCACATCGTCGAACGAGAGCAGCGAGTATTCGCACCGCAACGCGTCGGGCGGGCGCCGGCGCGAGGTCGACGTCAAGGGCCAGACAAAACTTGGCAAGGAACTCCACATCGTGGCGCACGCGACGCGCACCCTCGATACCGTCACGGGCGAGCGCCTATGCACGATCGTGTGCCACGACGTGACCCAGCTCGTCGGCAAGGCCGAGGAACTCGAGATCCAAAAGAAGGTCCTGCTGCAGTTCGCGCACGAGATGCGGAACAAGTACACGCCGGCCGCGTCGATGCTCGAACAGATCTTGCTGTCGCTCAAAGGCAACAAGTCCGTCGGCGAGATCGTCACCGAGCTCGCGAGCGACCAAGACGACATCAAACTCAGCATCGCGCTGTTGCGAGAGGCGGACGCGCTCATCGCGACGCGCCTCGAGCTTCACAAGGTCTACGCGGGCAAGTACGCGTCCGAGCCCAACACGGCGACGTGCGACATCTGGGATCTAATGTCCTCCAAGGTAAGCGCGGCGGGCGTCCTCGCGCCGTCGGGCGTTCGATTTGCGGCGCTCATGCCCGACGGCTACGACAACCTCCGAGTCGTCGTCGAGCTCGACACGTACATATTCACGCACATCACCAACTCGTTGCTTTTCAACGCGCGCAAGCACACCAAATCCGGCAGCGTCGCGCTCTCCTTTGTGAAGGAAGACAAGGGCTCGCTGGAATTCGCGGTCATCGACACGGGCACGGGCGTCCCCGCGTCGATCGCGTGCCGTTTGTTCCGCGAAGACGTAGCGAGCGGCGCCGTCCGGGGCGTCGGACTCGGTTTGATCTCGTGCAAGCATTTTGCCGCCGCCATCGGAGGCGACTGCTGGCTCGAGTCGACCGCCGTCCAGGACCTTTGCGACGGCGACACCACCAAGCCCCACGGCACCGAGTTTCGATTTAAGCTGCCCGGCAAGGTCGTCCAAGCGTTATCCTCCTCCTCCTCTTCGAACGGCGCGCCCGACCCCACCCCGGAAGGAAGAGGAACGGCTGTCGTCGTCGACGAGCAGGAGCGATTCGACCAAGACGTCGCCAGTCCGAATTTTCGGCCAAGCCAGCAAACCCATTTCGCCGGCGCTCTTCCGAGGGTGATGACGATCTACGTCGTCGAAGACTCGATGATGATCCGGCGATCGATCGTCACCAAGCTTACGGCGTTGTGCCGTCGAATCGATGGCGAATTCACGTTCCACGAGCACGCGACCGTCGAGAGTATCCTGCCTCAGATTGACGGGTTTGCGCACAACGCCAACGTTCTCGTCACTGTGGACGAAAACCTCGATACGACGGGGGGCAAGCTCCGCGGCTCGGCGCTCGTGACAGCGCTCGTCGACGTCGGCTTTCTCGGAGTCATCGTCTCCGCGTCGGGTGACGAGGCCAACACGACAGAGCACCTCGATCGTGGTGCCGACCTCGCCTGGGGCAAGCCGCTGCCGACCTCGGACGAGATGCTCGAAACCCTCTGCCGCACCTACAACCAGAAAATACGCAAGAACAGACCGTCCTTGCCTCGCGGGGGCGTCGCCAACGCGTCGGCCCCGATTCGACTCCTCGGGCAAAGGACTGCTGCGGGCCAAAATAATAATAATCTCCCGACCACCGCCGCCGACTCGGCGCCACCTTCGCCCGCCTCAAAGGTTTGTTCTTCGAAATGGATCTCGTCGACGTGAGCCGCCGCGCGCGCCTATTTTTTTCTCTTCGAGGCGGCGGCGGCCTGCCTGCCTGTCGTCGGTGCTGCCAAAAATGCTCGCAGAGCCACCGTTTTGTTTTTTTACCTTTCTTTATCGACGACGTGGTGTTGTTGGCGTTCGTTAATTAACGTAACCCCCTCGTCAGAAACTTTCGAGCGACCTCGAACAACGAGGCGCGGACCCTCGTCTCGATCTACAAAACGTTGGTTTCTTTGTCCCCAGCACCACCACCGGATTGGAAATCGAATGATACGTCGTCGCGGGGGCGGCCAACAAGAGGCCTCGTTGGTCGGTCCAAGGAGGTTGTTGGTTCGTTCCGTTCCCGGCGGCAGCAGCCGCCAAAACTGTGGTCTTGAAGGGAGTAAAGATTAGCGGGGGCAGTCGTGCGCCGCGAGAGCCGCCTCGCAGGGTCGGAGGGTGGGGGCGCAGAGGGCCGCCGAGTGCTGCGGTTCCTGGGGAAAGTCGCAGCCCCCCCGCGCGCGCAGGCGGAGCGCGGCGGCGTACGCGGGAAAGGTCGCGGCGAGGCGGGCGGTCGGCGAGGCCCCTCCCCCGAGGGCGACGGGGGCGACGAGGGTGATCGCGTCCTCGAGGTCGCGCGCCTTGCGTAGGGGGTCGGCGTTGGTGTTGAGGTGGCAGCAGCAAAATCTCGGCAAGAGGACGAGGCTGTCGATAACAATATTCTCGTCGCAAACGACGCCAAACTTCTCGATAAGCTGAAGGAGAAGGACGTGGGGGAGCGCGAGAGTGTGGTTGGCGTGCCAGGCCGGCCACATTCCCAGATCCAGGAGATCGTCGCGAAAGGTGTCCGCATGGTTCGCCGCCGCCTTGACCATCAGCGCCGTCTGCGGTCGGAGGCGGTCGCGACGGGCGCCGCGAAGAGTATCCAGGAGCAAGTCCTTCGACTGTTGGCGGCCGAGGGGGCTGGGCTCCCCCTCCCTGACGAGGAGGTTGGCGGCAAGGTCGGCGTAGGTGGCCTTGAGGTCAAAAGTCGGCGCGTCGCCTACGAGGGTGGCCACGATGATCGCGTCGACGAGCCGCCGGTCGTCGTCTACGGCCGCGAGCGCGTCGAGCTGATCGGATCCGAGGCCGGCGAAGTGGCTCGGGGTCGCGGCGAAGACGGCCACGTCGTACAGCGCGACCGGAGCGCGACGCCCGAGGATCTCGCCGATGCGCAAAGCAAGGTCCGCGCGCGCCGCGAGGAGCGTCGCGTCGCGCTCCGCGCCGACGTACCCTCGACGCGCGCTCTCGAGCGGATCTTGCGTGCCGAAATCGCGCACCATCAGCACCGCCGGGTCGACGAACAGTACCGCATCCCACCCCTCGACCTCGAAGACGTGTCGCAGCGCGTGCGCGATCGTCGGAACCGATGGCACCGATCGTGCCCACTCCACATCATCGACATTCACGTCTCCAAAGAAGAGGTGCGGGTAGTTGAGCCCGGCGGGCAGCGCCAGTCTCGCCCGCGTCGCGGCTTCGGCACACACGATGGCGCTGCGGGACGACCCTCGCACCACGCTCGCCACCCCGCGCACGTTGCCATCCACAAACTGCGACAGCAGCCAGAGCAACGACGCTATCATTAATACTTACCCTCTCGAAGAAGAACGATGGCTGGACGGCTCCTGCCGCTCGAACTCGTCGACCGCTGCATCGGCTCGCGAATATGGGTCATTATGAAAGGGTAGCCGCCTTTTGTCTCTTCCTTGTCGGGACTCGCCGCCGCCGTCGCGCAGGGATAAAGAAGTCGTCGGCACGTTGAGGGGCTTCGACGAGTACGTCAACATGGTGAGGTCCTTTCGATGCTTGAGAGAAAGACAGACAGACAGACAGAGAGACAGACAGACGCGCAGGTGTTGGATGACGTCACCGAGTACACCGTCACTGCCGCGGGCCGCGAGAAGAACCAGTTGGACCAGATCCTCCTCAACGGGAACAACGTCTGCATCATGGTTCCCGGCGGCGACCCCGAGGCCTCCTCCTCCTCCTCCTCCTCCTCCAGCTAGCGCGCGCACGTCGTCGCCTCGGCATTTTTGGGTCGCGGGTCGCATCGGTCCACCGCGGTGGACCGAGAGATAGGATACCCTGCTGATATATATTCTTTGGTCCGTTTCGCGGATACAGGATATGCAGCAGGAGTCGCGGCGGCGGCGGCGGCGGCGTCGACGGGCGCCGTCGGTGGTCGCTTGGGTCGTCGGCGCCGCGACCTTGCAGTGCGCGGTCCTCGCCTACGTGCACTCTCGCGAAAAGAGGGCAGACCCCGTTTCGGAAGCAGAACAAACCGAGTCGTCGTCGTCGTTCGAGGAGGCGCGGTGCGCCTTCGTGACTTTGCTGATCGCGCGCGAGAGCGCGACGGGGTACAGCGCCTTTTGCGAGAGTGCGACGCGGCTGCGCGAGGCTTTTGCCCTCGAACGCGAGTACGCGCACCTCGCGCTCCACGAGGGGACGCTCGACGAACGCCATCGGGTCGCCATCGCCGCGAACGTGCCGTGGGCGGAATTCGTCAACATATCGTCGGTGTGGGGCGACGCCGCCGTCGTGGACCGCGAGGCCTTGGACCGGTCTCTCGGGTATAGCCACATGTGTCGATTCTACGCCGTCCAAATCTTCCGAGTCCTGCGGTCCTACGCGATTATCATGCGCGTCGACGATGACGTATTTGTCCTCAACCGCGTCCCCTACGACCCCTTTCGCCTCGTCTGGCAGCGCCGCGGCACGGTCTACGCCTACGGCGTCACGAACCGCGAGGAGCACCTCGCGACCGCCGAAACGTTCCGCCCCTGGCTCGCCGAACGCTGCGAGGCGCGACGCGACGCGTTCTGCCGCGAGACGGCCCGGGACGTCGTCGACCGCATGTACTTTAACAACATCTTCGTCGCGCGCGTCGAATGGTGGAACAGTGCGCCCGTCCGCGCCTTTCTCGCTGACGTCGACGCGAGCGACGGCATCTACAGGTATCGCTGGGGCGACGCGCCCGTCCAGACGGCCGCGTTGAAGTTTCTCGTCGCTGGCCCCGCCAACGTCTCGCGCCGCGTCGCACGCCTCCCGGCCCTCCACTACGTCCACTTCTCGACCGACAACCTCGCCGTCGACGGCGACCTAGGGTGCCTCTCGTGCGACGCGGGACGCGCCTACTTCAGGGCCGCGCTCCGCCGAAATGACGCCTTGCTCGTTGCAGACCTCGCAACCCGTTTCCGCGTCCACAGGCCCGCCTTCGAGGCCGACGTGCGTCGAATATTTGCGAACGACGCTGCCGCCAAAGACCTCGATAATTACGCGCTCGAGCGCTTGCCGACCCTTGCTTTCGCGCGCGTCGCCGACCTCCTCACCGTCTGGTGCGACGGCGCCGGACGCGTCGCCAATCTCGAACTCCTCCCACGCTTTTGCTGCTGCCGCCTCGCGCCCTTTGTCGGAGATAAAGACCTCCCCGACCTCCGCGCCCGCGTCCGGGCCGTCCTCCGCGCCTACGCAGTACTTTCTCGAGATAAACGACGACGCGAGGCCTGCCCGCGCGTCGCCCGCGTCTGCGCCCTTCTTCGCGACAGGTGCGAAAACGCGCTCGCGACCGACCCCCTCTTCGCCGCCGACAAATACGACTGTCGACGACAACCACGAAAACAACAAAACCCGGCGGGTGCTGGTGGTGACCCGCCCGACGCCTCGCCGCGGGCGATCGCCCGACCCCGCGGCAAACACGCCGCCGCCGCTGCTGCGTCAGTCGCCACGTGGGCCGATATACAGCAAAGATGGGGGGCCAAGTCCATGCCAGGGGCTCCCCTCCTTCGGACCGCGCGCCCGAGACTACTTGGATATCCACGTCAGCACCGCGCGAATTCTAAAATAATAAATACGAGTGAAGGCTGATTGCACTGTCATCGCGGCTTAGGGACTGTAGCTAGGTGCTGCGGATGAAATGAAATGAAATGGAATGAAATGAAATGAAATGGAATGAAACCTCCTCCTCCTGAAATGTCCTCCTCGTCGAGCTTCTAGTGAAGATCTCGAGCTCCCCTCCCCGAGTTTCTATAATCGAGACTCCGAAGAAGATGATGACGATACGGTGATGAATGACCCCAGAGTCTGATCCGCGGAGCCCTGGGCGCCCATGACATCTCTTGCGACGACGACGAATGCAAATTTGAGATTTTTTTTTGCGGACAGACAACGGACAAACGACGGCCACACCACCACAAGTTCTCTGGTGGTGGGCCCATTTTTTTTTTGTACTCAGACCTGAAAAGGTCGAGGTTTGCAACGCCCAGGCTCATCATCTAAGAGCCAGAATGGATGAGCGCAAGGAAACAAGGAAGCACCAAGAATTCACAAAGGACATGCGCGCGCGCAGAGGGGAACACGGATGAAGCAAGAACGCAAATTCTCATCGATAATAGTGCGCGAGTTTGGCGCGAGCGTTCTCGACGCCGTCAGCACTCTGGCCGAGCCGATAGGGAGCCACCGGGGGGCGCTCAAGGGCACGAAGTTCCCTTCTTTTCTTTTTACCCCCCCTTTCTAATAATAAAATTTCTAGAAGTCGTGACACAAAACCAGAGCCCAGTTCTGTCGTTTACGGCCGAATGCTTGCTTTTTCAGCAAGAGAGCAAGGCCGCGCTCTGGCGAGCTGGCTGGCTCCAGAGCTAAGTCGTCGACTGAGGACGTGTTGGCAGACTGACGGTCACCTCGTGGCGATCGCCCTCGATATCCTCGCCGATGAGGCATGTGGGAAAGGGGTCCGTCCGGATTGTGCAACACCCATGTTTCGGAAATATTATGTTCGATGATTTGAAAATTACGACATCGTGACTTGACGTCCTGAACTCAGGACAACTTCGAGGAGCCTGATTCACAGACCATACGAATCATCTGCTGTGCAATGTTGTCGAAGGGAACAGTTTTGAACCTCGGCCCGTGGCGCCCAAAAGTCCACGGCAAAAAAATGAGACATAGGATACGCTGCAATGCATCACTCACCCGGCCTGTGCAGCTCCGCCGCGAGTTCTTTTTTCCGAAAAGATGACACATCCTGGCTGGTGATGAAGGCGTTGCAAAGTCTGCCAGAGGGAAGTACATAGGGGACAAGAAGTATAAAAGCCAACCGCCTTCCAGCGGGAGCGGAACCATCGCCTTGTTTTTGGAGAGATTTGACCCTCTCCGGGTACATGGTAGAGACTGCGTGCAGTCTTAGGCGTGTACAGACCATTCCGCTTGTCACATGCTACTACACAAGGTAGGGATTTAAACCCTAACTCCTTAAGGACATTAGGTCCCATAGAAGCGTTTACACTGACAACGAGGAGCGAAGTCTCTGTTAATTAAACAGAAAACCCCATACCTACGACGGTACGCACCTGGAGGCGTACTCCATGTTGGAAAAGAGCTTCTGATTGGGTTCTTCATAATCGGAGATAAAAGGGCGGAAGGGTAAGGAAGGAAGGAGGGAACGCCGTGTTACGGAGAGAAAACCCTCTTGACAGTGAGCCTTGTAGAGATAGGTGTGAAATGTTCCAGTGTCGCAAACAATAATAGTGTAGCTCTCTGGACCCCCTCAACGTGTGAAAACGGTTTATGCATTTCAGACGTTCTTGAGGCGGACTTGCAATATACATGAGAACAGTGAACAATGGAACAAACAACAACAGAACAGGAAATTAAATGCGATCGTCGATGTTGTGATGTTGCGCAAAGAGCAGTATCGGTATCCACAACATCGCTGTGGTCCAATTCATCCTCGCTATTATCGTCCAGTTCGTTTAACTCTGAGAAGACGAATTATGATCATCGGAGGATAGGTCGTTAGCAGTGTTGGTATTATGCGTAGTCATTGCATCACTCAAGGTGACCAAGGGTGATATAACAGACGAAAGGAAGGACATAGCAGCATCCGGTGTAAGAGCGTGTAGATCCAATGCAGGAATAACACGAATATGTGCATCAGACACAGCTGTGTGGAGGTTATGAGCTACTGCGTCGACTGAAACTCGCTGTGCCTCATGGTTATTAAAGGTATCAATGATATGGATGGTAGCCAACTTGATTGCACGTTTTAAATGCAATTGTTGATCAGGTGGAAGTTGGCGAAAGTAGTGCAACATTGGCGGTACCGTCGGAAGAAGAGTTGCATCCAGTTGATGAGAAACATCGTTAACGTTGCCGATGAGCACGTTAAGTGACTCCGGATTGGTAACTACACGGTCTTATCTTCGGATTGTAACAAAGACCAAGCTGCACAAGAATTCCAATGTTTACACTCGAAATGAAGGGCAACTGAAGTAAGAGCATGGCGTTAGTGTCAGGGTTGACAGGATTTTAGAGCATCAACGTTAAAGGGATGTTGCAGCCTGCATGATTGCCTCTTTAAGCAGCTTATTAATAGCTACGGACTTTCCATGGCGGAGGATTATAGCTCTTGTGTGGGCAGCTGGATCATTAAAACAAGAGAGTTGGAAGGGCTGCTGACTGTTGCGAATTAAATATATCAAATGACTCGACAAGTTGCACATCACACAAATCAACAAAAAGAAAGTGCGCGGTACATCAAAGCAGTGCGATGCATGTTGCTCAGACGCGAGATGATCCTCAATAATTTGGCGAATTCTGTCAGTTTTAAGTTCATCTTCAGTACAGATGATGAGCACGAGGGGTGTGCCTGGCATCTCGGTTTTATTGTAGAACTTTGTACTCGTCCCATGTACTTTGACAGCCCCTTTAATGGGTGGGTGAAACGCATGCCTTCTTAGCGAATATAGCGGGGCGTTCCGAATGCGCTTTGCTTTGACGCACAGCAGTGAACTAAGATATTGATATCGTCCACAAGTCTGTCTGTTGTGTTTCGTGCAGCTGCTGAACAGACTTAAGCCAACACGAGGATTATTATGTTGGGGATGAGGAATTCGGCGGGGATGCACCAAGGTTGGATATTCCCTGACATCATCAAAGTGCGTCAAATTTGCAATGTTTAAGCAGAAACACTCAGACTTTGATGGTTGCGATTTAGATGGTTGTTGGACTGTCTTGGGTGCCTTGCGTAACGGCGTAGATTGATGTCCTTTAGCCACCGACGTCAGGTTTGATGCTCCCGATTAGGGAACTAGTGTGCAACGCTTGGAGTCGCCATCGCGTGGGGATAGTGACAGTGCACCACCACGACCACGGTTCAGGGTAGAGTGGCGTCGGCTCGCAGCATCTTGGTTTTTTAGTGGGATTCATCATGAGAGGGATCTCCACATCACATCTGTTATTGCATTTCACATTTTAGCGAGCCAGTATTCTTTTACATAGCAGGGTTAGTTTAAGGTCATTTCGGACATAATGAAGGGTAATGATTAACCATCTTGTTGAGCTGTGGGTTGTTGTAAGCCGAGTAACGTGCGAAGTCTGCTGAAGAGCGGAGCTCCGGTTTAGTAACCATCGGCTATGGCCATGGGTACCGAAACGATAAGACGCGTTTTAACCTACGTAGTCACGTATACGAAACCCGTGTGCTGGCGTTTGGCCTTAGTCGCACTGTCGGATTGGGATGATGAATAGCAGAGGCGGAGTCTCCCAGTATAGACTGTTTTATGTCATTCCGTCCGATGAGGATTGTCGTGAGCATCATAATCTAGCGCAAAGTCATCCCACGGCAGTATAGCCCCGGCACTCGCACCACCAGGACCGGCTGCCCCTAATGCTTTTGTATCCCTGAAGGTTGGCGGAGAGAAGTATGATTACGTATGCCATTTCTGTTGTCATTTGCGTAACCAGACCACATCATCGGCGCACGGCTATGTTCACTCGTGCGTAGAAGCAGCTGTAATAGGCTGCAACTACACTTTTGATGAGAGAACCAAACAAAAGATAGCAGTAACCGGTTGTAGATTTGCGGCCTTGTTCATAAGAGGGTGCATTATCGGCATCGACGAACGCGACCGCGGATCAAAATTACCTGAATTAACTTGTTCTTTAGTGTAATCCAGCATGGTGGCCATGTCAGTACGATTACTGATAAGAAGTCGAAGATGGTCCATTAGAGCGGAAGAACCAGAGTAGTACCAAGAGGCGAAGATTACGATTTTCGGGCTTGCGCAAGTAGCGGAGCGTTCCTACTAGT